>CM070496.1:12469308-12499308 GCA_036324585.1 Champsocephalus esox | reverse complement strand
GCTCTATTTGACGTGTGTGCAGATTTGGCGATGGACATCAGGCTGCTGTGACGATGCAACGGGCTTACTATACGAGGAGAAGACTTTAAATAGTGCGAAGGTGACATGAATAGACACATGAAGGGGCTGTCAGGAGATAGTGAAAAGTGTCAATCCCAGATTCACATGTTGACATAAAATGGTATAATCGCTCTGGAGGGGGACGGGAGGAATAAGAAAGGTGGCTTGCTATCATAGGAGGTAAGAGAAAAGTAGAGCCCTCTGTCCTCAGACCCTCTGTCCTCAGACACTCTGTCCTCAGACACTCTGTCCTCAGACCCTCTGTCCTTAGACCCTCTGTCCTTAGACCCTCTGTCCTCAGACCCTCTGTCCTCAGACCCTCTGTCCTTAGACCCTCTGTCCTTAGACCCTCTGTCCTCAGACCCTCTGTCCTCAGACCCTCTGTCCTCAGACCCTCACATCGTACAAGGAAACACTTCCAAAGAAACGCCACAGTTAAAGGGAACATGGAGAAACCTCAGGGAGAGCAGCAGAGGAGGGATCCCTCTCCCAGGACGGACAGACGTGCAATAGATGCCGTGTGGAAATAAAATACAATATTTCGGCAATGAAAATCTGCAGGATCCTCCAACAATGCAACAATGATACAAGTAACAGACATTAACAATTGTGAGAAATGTCCAGCCTAGATTCCCAAAGTCCGAGGAGACGTCTTTAAACGTCTTATTCGTGAGTCTAAAACCCAAAATCTCCATATCTGAGAATCTGGAAGCGGCCGTCACTGATTGTAAATAGCTGCCTTTTCAAACTTATGTTCTCCACAACAGCAAGTCCCCATGGGTTAGAGCCCAACATGCAGGGGTTACACGCTCTGATGTGAACCCCCCCCAACCCCTCAGGCTGAGTCCCAGTTCCTGCCCCCCTCCCTCTAAACCCCCTGCGTCTCTCACTACGCCAGCCACTGGGACATTTGTGCAGCCAGGAGTCACAGAACAAAAACACATTAGGCAAATGTCCGGGGTCAGACGTCTGTTTGAATCGTCCGGATGAAAGCCACTGGAGGAGGTCTGGTTCTCTCAGATCCACGTGAAGGTTCTGGAGCCAACATGGTGCCTCTTTACCGCTTCCACTTACAGCTTTCTTAAAAAGTAGTTCATTTGTTAACACTTAGATACTCAGAAAGTCACACCACAACACTAACTAACGAAAGCTAATGTGTAAAACGTAGACCGGCGACTGACGGGGATAACGTCTGACATCCCGGATATATTGCAGATATTTCAGACATGTTTCAGGCTGAGTACTTTCACGTGCCGGAGGACGAGGCGACTAAAGCTCCGGTATTACCAATCAGACCAGAACCTACACTTACCTACGAGGGAGGGGGAAGGATGTATTCGTTATGTGTCCTTTCTATATGCAGGGGGGACTCGTGCGTTCTTAACGGATCAGATCCGTCCCGTCTGTAATGCAATATATTAGTTTCTACACAACACAGAACATGTGCATCTTTAAGAGTTTAAGGCTTATTTTGAAGGTGATTATTTGGATACTATCGTGAAAAACTTGACGTTAAATTGTCAATCGTCTGTACGGGGACGGTAAAGGATTTCATCGGGGGTCGCGCTCACATTGGTGATTTAAAAAGGCTGTCCGGCTCGCTTTCATAGCAGGAAAGACACAAGTAGAGCATGCACATACAGACATGTTCAATTTAATATAGGACAGATAAGCACATGGTATATATTCAGGAGGAGTGATGCTTTATGATCCCTTCAATAACCCCTCACCCCTTGCTCTCGTTCTGTCTCTCCGTTCCACTTTCACTTTGGCGTGCTACCTGTCTCGCTCTTTTACGGCCTCCAGCTTTTCCTGCTGGAGCCCGCCGCTTAAAGGTGGCGGGCGCGGACCGGTCCTAGAGCCCGTAGTGTTAAAGGCAGTTAATTTTACCTGTAACATCCATAGATTTAGGAGGTCCCCTAGTGGCCATTAGCTGTACAAAGAAATGGGGGAAAAAGTCGCGGCTTATAGTCCGAAAAGTACGGTATATAAGTGCTTTGTTAGTAGTTCTATCGCTCGAGGTGGAGTCGAAAGAGATGGGTTTTCAGTCTGGAAGGTGTGTGAGCTTTCTGCCGTCCCACGTGTTTCTGCTGATGGGAACTCGGGTCCCCTTCGCAGCGATATATATTGGTATGCTATGAACTGCAATAGCTCAAAATGTCATACATCCACATTTGTCCCTCAGAGTGGACACAGCAGGGTGTCTCAGTGATGGATGGACGTTCCCATTGGCCACCAGTCATGTTGCGCACACACACACACACACACACACACACACACACACACACACACACACACACACACACACACACACACACACACACACACACACACACACACACACCACACACACACACACACACACACACACACACACACACACCACACACACACACACACACACACACACACACCACACACACACACACACACACACACACACACTCACACACACACACACACACACACACACACACACACACACACACACACACACACACACACACACACACACACACACACACACCACACACACACACACACACACACACACCACACACACACACACACACACACACACACACACACACACACACACACACACACACACACACACACACACCAGCTGGTTGTTATCTGTGGAGGATCCGATTAAAGGCCCCAAATGTCACTCGTCTAGAGAACAGCAGGAGACGACATGCTGAGCGGGACCATTCCTCTGCGCCACGAGGACAGCGTGAACCATTCAGAGACTCAAGGCTCTGATTGTAACGTGTACGTACTGCAGCCACAGTGTGGATTTGTCAATGAACATCTTAGCAGCTGGGTGAGGCGTGACGAACAGCTCCAACCTGACCAATGAGAGCGTGGCGCGTCGAGGCATGCGGGGACGTATGCTGCTGCTTTACGCTGGAGGTCCTCGTGGAGACTTCTGTTCGTGCAACAGTCCCGCTGAGTAACGGAGACGTACTGCTACCAATCAGCTGTGAGCGGGAAGAGCTGTCCGACGTGCTTTGCATCGTCCCCGAGAGGAAGTGGATAAGGAAATAACAAATAAAATTAATTTACAGAAACATTAATTATCTTTCTTTGGAGCTCAGGCTTTGCAGCATTTCATCGAGAAAGACACCAATAAACCTGAATGGGTAAAAGGGGACTTCTTTGCCCTCTCCTTTCGCACTTTAAAAATGTTTAAAGTAAATCTAAAGTGCTTGTAAGCATACTGCTCTCGAAAAGAGTGGAAAATGGCCGATATCCGTGTTTCAATAATAATAATAATAATACATTTATTTTGGGGGGGCGCCTTTCAAAACACCCAAGGACCCCTTACAGCAGGGGTGTCAAACTCAAGGCCCGGGGGCCAAATCCGGCCCGCGACTTCATGTTACGTGGCCCCGCAAGAGCTTTCAAAGAATATAATACGTTTATTAAACGGTTACATGCCACTTTACAGAAGCAGGTTGCCCATAAACTACATGTCCCACAATGCATCTTGTTTTGTGACATGCGCACTGAAGAGACTTCTGCTTTCAGAAGTAGTTAATGACTAAGTTATTATCCTATCCCATACTAATCCAATTCAGAGGCAATAATGTAATATAATACATTATTTTATATATATAATATATATTTATATAGTTACAACCGGCCCTTTGAGTGCAACCTTTATGCGAATGTGACCCGCGATGAAATTGAGTTTTACAATTTACAATAATAATAATAATAATAATACAATAAGTAAGATAATTAATGACTTAAATGGGATTTAAAACAGAAATAAACGGATGCATCCATATCTGAGAGGCTACAAAACAGCATGGCCTGACATTTTTGCATAAGAACTTTAAAGATAAATAAATTAACCGAATCGTTTCTCAATATGTTTCTGAGGATCTACTAATTGGTCCAATGGTTTCAGCACTCGATAGCACAACTGTGTTAATGTGCAGCTCCTTTCGACACCGATCTGAACGCACAACATGGCGTCCATGCAGAAGCCACTGCGCGTCTGCTTTGCGTTGAGTATTCCACTGGTTGCTCGTAGACGTTTCCCCGCCTCCTACTATCCGACATGTTTGCACTAAAAATAACTTTAAAGCTGAATGAATTATCCAAATAGTGTCGTTGTATTTTTCCGTTGATCGACTAATCGGTCCATCGTTCCAGCTCGAGATTACGCAACCTTCTTAAAGTAGAAATGGCCCCTTCATCCAAGTCAGAAACGGTTAACCCTTGTTGACCCGATGAGGTGGGTTTCTAGAAGTATCTTTGTAATTATTATCATTTCATATTCCAGCTATGCCTCAAAAAACATGTTTTGGATATCGCGCCATTCAAATTTTAAGTTTAACTTTTAAGAAATTGTAGTTTTTGTATTTCTACCCCAAGCTTCCAGAAGTGGGTCAAAAATGACCCGCATGCATTTCCTATGGGAACCTTCGATTCTTATCACCTGTTGCTGTCAGGACTACATTCACTGTGGACCACACGGACGACATCACATGTGACACCTCTCAGGGAGATTATTTTACACAGCGAGATCTGAAACCTGTCAGTATCATAATAATAATACATTATATTTTTATAGGGCTTTTCAAGGACTCTCAGTCGCTTTACAACAGGGGTGTCAAACTCAATTTCATCTCGGGCCACATCAGGTTGCACTCAAAGGGCCAGTTTTATATATAAGACTATATAAAAATACATATATAGGTTTTTAATATATATAAAATAATGTATTATTACATTATTGCCTCTGCATTGGATTATCATCGGATAGGGTAATAACTTCATAATTAACTACCGTACTTTTCGGACTATAAGCCGCGACTTTTCCCCCCGTTTTTTTTGTACCGCTAACGGCCACTAGGGGACCTCCTACATCTATGGATGTTACAGGTAAAATTAACCACCTTTAACACTACGGGCTCTAGGACCGGTCCGAGCCCGCCACCTTTAAGCGGCGGGCTCCAGCAGGAAAAGCTGGAGGCCGGAAAAGAGCGAGACAGGTAGCGCGCCAAAGTAAAAGTGGAACCGCATTTTGGAGAAAAAGTCAAATTCTGTGATGCATTGTGGGACATGTAGTTTATGGGCAACTGTAAATCGCAATGTAATCGTATAATACACATCTTACAGTGTATTCTTTGCAAGCTCTAGTGGGGCCGCATGAAGTGAAGTCGCGGGCCGGATTTGGCCCCCGGGCCTTGAGTTTGACACCCCTGCTTTACAATATAAGGGAAGGTTAGGGTAGGACTATCAGACTTGATCAGCCGGCATGGATTGATGGGGGGGCTTTGAGTTATTGACCTTTTGAGCCACGTATGCCCGAGGGTCGGGTCCAGCCACTCGGGCATCGAAGGGTTAAGTGAATAAAGTATTTTGCATCGATTATTCCACTGGTTCCTCGTGGACTTCTCGCCTCCTACGGTTGTATTTGTTGCAGAGAAGCATTTTTGTGAAGTGCTCGTGAGGGTTCTTTGAAGGTGAGGAAGCTGAATGATCTCAACACGGGAGAAAAGAGAGCGTGAAGTATCGACGAGTTACGAGCACTGAACAGCTCTGAAGACGGCGGTGAGTGATTCCTATTGATATCTGTCGGCTGGCCTCTTTAAGTGTCCTCCATGGACTCCTCTCTTTAAGTGTCCTCCATGGACTCCTCTCTTTAAGTGTCCTCCATGGACTCCTTTCTCTTTAAGTGTCCTCCATGGACTCCTCTCTCTTTAAGTGTCCTCCATGGACTCCTCTCTTTAAGTGTCCTCCATGGACTCATATCTTTAAGTGTCCTCCATGGACTCCTTTCTTTAAGTGTCCTCCATGGACTCCTTTCTTTAAGTGTCCTCCAAGGACTCCTTTCTCTTTAAGTGTCCTCCATGGACTCCTTTCTCTTTAAGTGTCCTCCATGGACTCCTCTCTTTAAGTGTCCTCCATGGACTCATATCTTTAAGTGTCCTCCATGGACTCCTTTCTTTAAGTGTCCTCCATGGACTCCTTTCTTTAAGTGTCCTCCAAGGACTCCTTTCTTTAAGTGTCCTCCAAGGACTCCTTTCTCTTTAAGTGTCCTCCATGGACTCCTATCTTTAAGTGTCCTCCATGGACTCCTATCTTTAAGTGTCCTCCATGGACACCTTTCTCTTTAAGTCTCCTCCATGGACTCCTTTCTTTAAGTCTCCTCCATGGACTTCTTTCTCTTTAAGTCTCCTCCATGGACTCCTTTCTCTTTAAGTGACCTCCATGGACTCCTTTCTCTTTAAGTGACCTCCATGGACTCCTTTGTCTTTAAGTCTCCTCCATGGACTCCTTTCTCTTTAAGTGTCCTCCATGGACTCCTTTCTCTTTAAGTGTCCTCCATGGACTCCTTTCTCTTTAAGTGTCCTCCATGGACTCCTTTCTCTTTAAGTGTCCTCCATGGACTCCTTTCTTTAAGTGTCCTCCATGGACTCCTTTCTCTTTAAGTGTCCTCCATGGACTCCTTTCTCTTTAAGTGTCCTCCATGGACTCCTTTCTTTAAGTGTCCTCCATGGACTCCTTTCTCTTTAAGTCTCCTCCATGGACTCCTTTCTACATAGACTCCTTTCTCTTTCAGTCTCCTCCATGGACTCCTTTCTTTAAGTCTCCTCCATGGACTCCTTTCTTTAAGTCTCCTCCATGGACTCCTTTCTTTAAGTCTCCTCCATGGACTCTTTTCTCTTTAACTCTCCTCCATGGACTCCTTTCTCTTTAAGTCTCCTCCATGGACTCCTTTCTATTTAAGTCTCCTCCATGGACTCCTTTGTCTTTAAGTGTCCTCCATGGACTCCTTTCTCTTTAAGTCTCCTCCATGGACTCCTTTGTCTTTAAGTCTCCTCCATGGACTCTTTTCTCTTTAACTCTCCTCCATGGACTCCTTTCTCTTTAAGTCTCCTCCATGGACTCCTTTCTATTTAAGTCTCCTCCATGGACTCCTTTGTCTTTAAGTGTCCTCCATGGACTCCTTTCTCTTTAAGTCTCCTCCATGGACTCCTATCTGTAAGTCTCCTCCATGGACTCCTTTCTCTTTAAGTCTCCTCCATTGACTCCTTTCTCTTTAAGTGTCCTCCATGGACTCCTTTCTCTTTAAGTGTCCTCCATGGACTCCTTTCTCTTTAAGTGTCCTCCATGGACTCCTTTCTCTTTAAGTGTCCTCCATGGACTCCTTTCTCTTTAAGTGTCCTCCATGGACTCCTTTCTTTAAGTGTCCTCCATGGACTCCTTTCTTTAAGTGTCCTCCATGGACTCCTTTCTCTTTAAGTGTCCTCCATGGACTCCTTTCTCTTTAAGTGTCCTCCATGGACTCCTTTCTTTAAGTGTCCTCCATGGACTCCTTTCTCTTTGTCTCCTCCATGGACTCCTTTCTCTTTAAGTCTCCTCCATGGACTCCTTTCTACATGGACTCCTTTCTCTTTAAGTCTCCTCCATGGACTCCTTTCTTTAAGTCTCCTCCATGGACTCTTTTCTCTTTAACTCTCCTCCATGGACTCCTTTCTCTTTAACTCTCCTCCATGGACTCCTTTCTCTTTAAGTGTCCTCCATGGACTCCTTTCTCTAAGTCTCCTCTATGGACTCCTTTCTCTTTAAGTCTCCTTCATGGACTCCTTTCTCTTTAAGTGTCCTCCATGGACTCCTTTGTCTTTGTCTCCTCCATGGACTCCTTTCTCTTTAAGTGTCCTCCATGGACTCCTTTCTCTTTCCGTATCGACAAGAAGCTGTAAAGTCTTTATACGTACTTTTAAAAACTGCATTGAACCGGTTTTTAGTTACAAAATGAAATGTTTGCAAAGGCAGCGGTGCAACTGAGAAAAGGTAAACATAACTAATTGGAATATGATTTGAGAAAATGGAGGAAATGTAAACATTATTATTGAACGATTAATAAGGACTTTTTAAATACCAAGGTTGGTAGGACGTGCCGCCATTACATCAGCATCACCAAATATAGCACTGATATGAATCTGAGAAGATGAACAAAAGTAAAAGACAGATTTAGAAATTGGAGTGCAGTTTGCTGCCAATGGCCTGAAGGCAGATCTCTTTCTCTCTTGTTGAACTCTGTAAGAGACACCTTTGATACGAGTGAACTAGCGCTGAACGATTAATCGATTTTTAGTCGAAATCGCGATTTTAAATTATGCGATTTTTTTTAACAACTTATATTTAATTTTTTTCTTCTTGTGTGTCAGTCATCCACACCAATCAGAAGTGCTGTGCTCCACATGTACCAGCCATTGTTAACCAATCAGAAGTGCTGTGCTCCACATGTACCAGCCATTGTTAACCAATCAGAAGTGCTGTGCTCCACATGTACCAGCCATTGTTAACCAATCAGAAGTGCTGAGCTCCACACGTACCAGCCATTGTTAACCAATCAGAAGTGCTGTGCTCCACGTGTACCAGCCATTGTTAACCAATCAGAAGTGCTGAGCTCCACACGTACCAGCCATTGTTAACCAATCAGAAGTGGCCCATGATAGAAGGTGATAGACAGGTTGATCCAATCACCTGCCAAGTGCTCTTGAAAGTGCCTGCCCTTTCCAAATGGCTTCCAACGGAGCTTCAGATGGTTTGGTGAACCGTCTGAGTCAGGTTAGCGACGCTCCATCACGTGTTTCTATCACAGGGTGAATCTCAAACTGAAGCTCGACTTTAAAGCAACGGAAGTTTCATGTAAGTTTAGTTCTTTCACTCGTAGCTCGGGCTGCGGGGCGCTGGAGACGGGAGCCCGTTGATACGACCTTCCTAGCCGGAGTTATGGCCGCATTTTACAATAAACTTCCGTTGGGTCGCTTAAAAACAAATATCGAAAATAGAAATTTAAATGAATTGCAATATTTGTCAGAAAAATCGCAATTAGATGTTTTCCCAAAATCGTGCAGCCCTCGCGTGAACCACAGATACGGCATCACGGTGTACGCAGAGTTTCCCGATGAACCTTTAGCTGAAAGGTGCGCAGACGTGCTGAACGTGTGAATCACCGATACCAGCATGCTTACAAAACCCAAAGGGAGACGTCCGGGGACTTTAACATGACACTGTGTTTTAGGGACTGCAGTGAAGTGTACCACGCAGCGAGGAGGGCGACGCCGTCTTCCCCAGGTGTTCTCCGTTCTCGCAGCACCTCGGTCGGGGCTCGCTCTCAGAGGCAGGGAGAGACTCCTCTGCTCGAAATAAACGGATAAAATGTGTTTGGTAATGCTTCCTGCAGCTCCACGGGGCTATAAATAGCTGCGCTGCCTGCCATGGAAACAAACAACCGCCGCGGATCGGTTACAGGAGTAGCAACTTTTTATAGGTCACACGAACTTCCAGTTGCCAGGCAAACAGTGTGGACGAGACGCCGGCCTCGGGACGGAGAGCAGGTACAACGGGGCTGTTGCTATGGGAGCAGGTCAACCATTGTCTTCCATCCTTTCTGGTTTGAAGGTTGACATTAAGCCGTCTTTGGTTTTCTAGTTTCGCAGCGTTTAAGAGCGTTTGTTGTTTACAGCAGTGGTTCTCAAATGGGGGTGCGCGGACCCCTGGGGGTACGTTGGGGTACTGCACGGGGTACGTGATATAATGTTATTAATTAAAAATATAATCTTTGTAAAATAAGTTAAATAGAAAACACAATGTTATATAAAACATTCCTAGAACCACCGAGGGGGTCCTCATATAAACATGTCAAATGTGTGTATTGTATGTTATAGTTTTTCACAATAACATAAGACTTAAATTGAAAAGTGTTGGTTTTTTTCATGCATAAAATGAAAATATCTTTAGTTTGTTGTAATGCATACCACGAAGGAGTCAACACATCACACACCGAGGGAACATCACTATATTGTAATTATTTATATAGGCTTTTTCGATCAAAAATGTCAGGGTCGGTACTTGGCTGAGAAAATGTTTCAAAGGGGTTACAGTTCTGAAAAAGGTTTGAGAAGCTCTGGTTCACAGTGTATCCGTGTTTTTTCTGACAGCGTAGAAAGTTTTAACAATTTATACAAATGAGTTGTATATTTCATAATGTATACGTGTTTCTTTCCATCCATCCATCTTCTCCGCTTATCCGTGGTCGGGTCTCGGGGGTATCAGCTCCAGCCCCAAACGTTCCTTTCCCCTCATCAGCCAGCTCTGACTGGGGGGTCCCAAGGCGCTCCCACGCCAGCGAAGAGATATAATCCCTCCACCTGGTCCTAGGTCTGCCACTCGGTCTCCTCCCAGCTGGACGTGCCTGGAACACCTCACTAGGGAGGCGCCCAGGTGGCATCCTAGCTAGGTGCCCAAACCACCTCAACTGGCTCCTTTCGACGCGAAGGAGGAGCGGCTCAACTCCGAGTCCCTCCCTGATGACCGAACTTCTCACCCTTATCCCTAAGGGAGACACCAGCCACCCTGCGGAGGAAACCCATCTCGGCCGCTTGTATCCGCGACCTCGTTCTTCCGGTCATGACCCATCCTTCATGACCGTAGGTGAGGGGAGGAACGGCCCGGTAGACAGAGAGCTTTGCCTTCTGGCTCAGCTCCCTTTTCGTCACCACGGTGCGGTAAAGCGACTGCAGTACCGCTCCCGCTGCTCCGACTCTCCGGCCCATCTCACGCTCCATTGTTCCCTCACTCGAGAACAAGACCCCGAGATACTTGAACTCCTTCACTTGGGGGAAGGACTCACTCCCTACTTGGAGTGGACAGTCCGTCGGTTTCCTGCTGAGAACCATGGCCTCAGATCTGGAGGTGCGGATCCTCATCCCAGCCGTGTTTCTTCTTACAGTGTATACATTTGACATGTAAAGGGTTTCTGTTTACAGCGTGGCGATTTATTTTTTACAGTGTAGACGTGTTTTAGTACACGTGTTCATGTTTGGAGAAACGTCTGAATTCTGGTTTCTATTTTGACTTGTCTTTTCAATAAATGTTTTGTCACTAAAATGTTAAGATATTTAATTAAATGGATTGAAAACAGAAAGGAAATCTAAGAGGCCTTTACATTTCATTTATCCAAAGCAACTTGCATTAAAACACGAAGGTACAAACTTGCAGGTACGCTAGCTTTCATCCTCCAAACCAAAGCCTTGTTCCCGCTCGGCATGCGTTGTGGGAACCATCGTGCCGGCGCGTGACCCTCAGAGCAGCCGCGCATTGCATGATGACGATGCAATTTCCAAAACGACAAGCTGGCGGTAACCCTGCCCTGAAGAAGCCTCAGACTCTGAATTATTAATCGACTATCGATGCCTGATGGATGCACTCGGCTCACAGTCACAATGACATTCCTGCCCCGAGGCCACTTGTCTGTTTCCGTCCGTCGAAACAAAAGTTCGCAAGATGTGAAATGTCCTCGTTCGAATCACAAAAGGTAATTGTTTTCGGGGACGTATCGGCTTTCACTTCTCAGCCGTACTAGTCCCTCTCTCTTTTGCCTCGTTCCATGCCAGATCGTTACAGCTTCGCGCTGGGCGACAGTTCTGTTGGCCGGCCGCCAGGCGCTCTCATGTGCCTTCCACGGGGGGAATCAGCACGATGGAGGAATACAGACATCGGCACACGGTTACACTTTGATTACCTCTCTGCCTTTAGGTATCAATATACAATCCATCCATCAGTGCATGTTCTCAGTCCTGTGGCATGCTGCTTTTATCACAGAGTGGACAGGACTTCTACAAAAACTAAAGCATGAATCTAAAACAAAAGTAATATGTTGATTCCAGAACATCTCCGAGGCTATACTAAAGATAGCCGTTAGCAACACAGTCCTTGCTAAGTAAAGCTGCTAAGGTTGCATTGAGTTATGTTGATGCATTGAAGCAGTACAAAAGGTGAATTATAACTGTATGCTCCTAGTTCACAAAGTACACGTCTTCTCAGAACACTAGAGCATGGCTGAACTGGGTCCGTTTCACCACGGCAACATAATCGATAGAACATTTCCCGTGATTTAGCTGGATGTTGAAATCAGCAGGAAGAAAGCTAACAGCTAGCGTTAAGTTACATCGTGATGCATTCAAGCTCTATAGTAACAATTTAGTTTATAGTTGATGTTCTTATATGTGATCAAATGTTATCTTGTTAAATGCGGTCGTTTGCAAGAAGGCAGATCCTCATTGCATTTCAATCGGACATTTTAATTTAAAGGCTGCAAGTACTCGTATCGTGTATATCCGTTTGTACATATTTTTCTGTATATTAGATATACTCTGTAGATCAGGGGTGTCAAACTTAAGGCCCGGGGGCCAAATCCGGCCCGCGACTTCACTTCATGCGGCCCCACAAGAGCTTGCAAAGAATATACTGTAAGATGTGTATTATACGATTACATTGCGATTTACAGAAGCACGTTGCCCATAAACTACATGTCCCACAATGCATTTCAAAATATGCCTTCGAATCTGACTTTTTCTCCAAAATGTGGGTTTTCTTTTTAAATCATTTTGGGACATGCGCACTGAAGAGACTTGCAATTATTCGCCCCAGACTTCTGCTTTCAGACGTACCGTACTTTCCGGACTATAAAGCGCGCCTGCATATGAGCCCCAGCAGCTAAACTGTCCGTCTGTCTCGCTCTCGTTCCGTCTCTCGGTTCCACTTTCACTTTGGCGCGCTACCTGTCTCGCTCTTTCCCGGCCTCCAGCTTTTCCTGCTGGAGCCCGCCGCTTAAAGGTGGCGGGCGCGGACCGGTCCTAGAGCCCGTAGTGTTAGAGGTGGTTAATTTTACTTGTGAAATCCATAGATGTAGGAGGTCCCCTAGTGGCCGTTAGCGGTACAACAAAAATGGGGGAAAAAGTCGCGGCTTATAGTCCGAAAGGTACGGTAGTTAATTATGAAGTTATTACCCTATCCGATGATAATCCAATGCAGAGGCAATAATGTAATAATACATTATTTTATATATATTAAAAATCTATATATGTATTTTTATATAGTCTTATATATAAAACTGGCCCTTTGAGTGCAACCTGATGTGGGCCGAGATGAAATTGAGTTTGACACCCCTGCTATATAATATATATAATACTTATTTTTCCATGTTATTTTATTCTTTACTGCCTTGTTTAGATGCTGTGACAAAACATTTCCCAAATCGGGATCAATTAATTTGCATAAAGAATACGGTTCAAACGGTTTTAAAGTGGTGTTGATGTACTTGGGATTTGTTGTTGTTGTTTACAGTAGTATGTCCTACCTAGGTATCACAGGTGTCAGTGCAGAATACAACATCTCTGGTCGATTACAGTGTGTACTTATTTTGTCTGTGTATATTCGGTTGAGATACTCTATAGATGTATATATATGCTATATAATGTATATGTTGTTATGTACTGCCTTGTTAACATGTTGCTGTATCTCAATCATTTCCCACATTGGTTACAACCGAAGTTACAACCGGCCCTTTGAGTGCAACCTTGAGTGGCCCGCGATGAATTTGAGTTTGACACCCCTGAAATAGAGTATCAAGAATGTCCCAGGTTTTAGTGCAGAATACACCTTTCCGGTCCCTTACCCCCCCTCAGTGAATGCGTGACACCACGCGTTGAGTGGCGACGCTTCGGCAGTGAAATAATGCACGTGCTCGAGTTACAGCCGCTCTCCTGCCTGACCTCCAGCTGCAGAGCACTTCATAGATTGCACCTTTAACAAAAGCCAAAGGCGATGAATTGAAAAATGTTTCCCTGCATTATTAACGCAGCCTCTGCCTCAAACCGTCCGCTGGTGAATAATTTAAATTAATCTCGTTACGGGCAGTTTTCATTATGGGATGATTTAATTAAATGGAAGCCTAAGGACCTCTAATGGGTCAGCAGAGAGCGGGTACTGCACAGCGGCCATACATTATTTAATGCATCCCACTCAGGGAGGACGATCAATGATCACTTGTCGTCTCGTCGATGTGTTGAAAGCATTCCTGCAGGAACTCAAAGGTACGTCTGCGTGCAGCGTCCCCAGGATGCAGCTGGGACGCTCTGCATGCTGAAATGCAACCATTTTGAATCGACCCTCAGCTAATTCCCAGGTGACTTAAGAATAATACACTTCTGCTCGTCTTATATCGCACTTCTTAAATATATACGTTCACATATATTACACAGCATTCATGTGTTAGTTAATACGCCCGATTCTCAGATACAAAGCATGAGGGAGAGTATGAGGGAGAGCATGAGGGAGAGCATGAGGGAGAGCATGGGGGAGAGCATGGGGGAGAGCATGGGGGAGAGCATGGGGAGAGCATGGGGGAGAGTATGAGGGAGAGCATGAGGGAGAATATGGGGGAGAGCATGGGGGAGAGAGGGAGAGCATGAGGGAGAGCATGGGGGAGAGCATGGGGGAGAGCATGAGGGAGAGCATGGGGGAGAGCATGGGGGAGAGCATGAGGGAGAGCATGAGGGAGAGCATGGGGGAGAGCATGAGGGAGAGAGGGAGAGCATGAGGGAGAGCATGGGGGAGAGCATGAGGGAGAGCATGGGGGAGAGCATGAGGGAGAGCATGAGGGAGAGCATGAGGGAGAGCATGGAGGGAGAGCATGAGGGAGAGCATGGAGGGAGAGCATGAGGGAGAGCATGGAGGGAGAGCATGAGGGAGAGCATGAGGGAGAGCATGAGGGAGAGCATGAGGGAGAGTATGAGGGAGAGCATGGGGGAGAGCATGAGAGAGAGCATGAGGGAGAGCATGAGGGAGAGGATGAGGGAGAGCATGAGGGAGAGCATGAGAGAGAGCATGAGGGAGAGTATGAGGGAGAGGATGAGGGAGAGCATGAGAGAGAGTATGAGAGAGAGCATGAGGGAGAGCATGAGGGAGAGCATGAGAGAGAGCATGAGGGAGAGTATGAGGGAGAGGATGAGGGAGAGCATGAGAGAGAGTATGAGAGAGAGCATGAGGGAGAGCATGAGGGAGAGCATGAGGGAGAGCATGGGGAGAGCATGAGGGAGAGCATGAGGGAGGAGGGAGAGCATGAGGGAGAGCATGAGGGAGGAGGGAGAGCATGAGGGAGAGCATGGGGGAGAGCATGAGGGAGAGCATGAGGGAGAGCATGGGGGAGAGCATGGGGGAGAGCATGGAGGGAGAGTATGAGGGAGAGCATGAGGGAGAGTATGAGGGAGAGCATGAGGGACAGCATGGGGGAGAGCATGAGGGAGAGCATGAGGGAGAGCATGAGGGACAGCATGGGGGAGAGCATGAGGGAGAGCATGAGGGAGAGCATGGGGGAGAGCATGGGGAGAGCATGGGGAGAGCATGAGGGAGAGTATGAGGGAGAGCATGGGGGAGAGCATGAGGGAGAGCATGAGGGAGAGCATGGGGGAGAGCATGGGGAGAGCATGAGGGAGAGTATGAGGGAGAGCATGAGGGAGAGCATGAGGGAGAGCATGGGGGAGAGCATGAGAGAGAACATGAGGGAGAGCATGAGGGAGAGGATGAGGGAGAGGATGAGGGAGAGGATGAGGGAGAGCATGGGGGAGAGCATGGGGGAGAGCATGAGGGAGAGTATGAGGGAGAACATGGGGGAGAGCATGGGGGAGAGCATGGGGGAGAGCATGAGGGAGAGCATGAGGGAGAGCATGAGGGAGAGTATGGGGAGAGCATGAGGGAGAGCATGAGGGAGAGCATGAGGGAGAGTATGAGGGAGAGCATGAGGGAGAGCATGGGGGAGAGCATGGGGGAGAGCATGGGGGAGAGCATGAGGGAGAGTATGGGGAGAGCATGAGGGAGAGCATGAGGGAGAGTATGAGGGAGAGTATGAGGGAGAGCATGAGGGAGAGCATGAGGGAGAGTATGAGGGAGAGCATGAGGGAGAGCATGAGGGAGAGCATGAGAGAGAGTATGAGGGAGAGGATGAGGGAGAGCATGAGGGAGAGCATGGGGGAGAGCATGGGGGAGAGCATCCTTTGGTCACTATAACCCTGCATGAGCACACTTGGAAGGACACGACATGTATACAGCTTTGGACACGTGACTACAAAATGAAACAAGCATTTTGAACCTGACTGTATCCGATGTTCAGGTTTGTGTTCCTGCAAATCTGCGCATATTTAATTATATATTGAATACTTTGCATATTTATTTATATATTGAATATGTTGCATATTTAAATATATATTGAATACTTTGCATATTTAATTATACAATGGATACTTTGCATATTTAATTATATATTGAATACTTTGCATATTTAATTATATAACGGATACTTTGCATATTTAATTAAATATTGGGTACTTTGCATATTTAATTATGTAATGGATACTTTGCATATTTAATTATATAATGGATACTTTGCATATTTAAATATATATTGAATACTTTGCATATTTAAATATATAATGGGTACTTTGCATATTTAATTATGTAATGGATACTTTGCGTATTTAATTATATATTGAATACTTTGCATATTTAAATATATAATGGCTACTTTGCATATTTAATTTTACAAAGGATACTTTGCGTATTTAAACGTGCTATTTCAGAAGACTTGTACTCCAGAAAAGAATGGTCTTAATGGAAG
The DNA here is from genome assembly GCA_036324585.1 of Champsocephalus esox. Lineage (NCBI taxonomy): Eukaryota > Metazoa > Chordata > Actinopteri > Perciformes > Channichthyidae > Champsocephalus > Champsocephalus esox. Next base: position 12,482,759 of record CM070496.1, on the reverse strand, counting down.
TCATGAACTGGAGAAATGTCTCGCAGGTATCTTGAAGTTAAATCACCCTATGCAGCTGGAGCGTCTCGCCTTAACGTCTTTAGCGAAAGTGTAAAAATGCACATTGAATTGTATCTCGTCGTCATGGCTACGACCTCTGCTTCCACCACTCGTACTTATTTATGTGTGTCTGTTTTTTACTGCAGCGAGAGACGCCAAAGAAACGTCGTTGTACTTTGTACGATAATAATACATGTTATCGTTACGCTCAGCCCTCTCTTCAAATCGCCTCTCAGACAGACTTCGTCGTTATTGTCGCCCGGCTTCTCCAAATGAAAGGCACGCTATTATTCTGCTTTAAAAACACCGCACCCAAACCACCCTGTTCGTATTAGTCAAACAATATCACGAGTGAAAACAAGACGGTACACGGCGTGGGGGAATTAATACACGGTATTTCGATCTCTCCGTCTGTACACACACACTGAACGATTTGGCCGGTGTGTCCTCGGGGAAGGCACTTCGCCTGAACACCTGAAGTATCTGACCGTTGCTCGTAGATATATGTGTAATGCGTGTTTCTGTAAAGCGCTTTGAGTCATTGAAAAAGCGCTCTCATAAATGTAAGGAATTATTATTATTATTATTAAGATTGACAATAAAGTTGACTTTGACTCTGATTACGTTCAAATCGCCACTCAGACAGACTCCATCGTTATTGCCACCAAGCTTCTCCCAACGAAAGGCGTTACAAGCACCGTGTGAAAGCGCGTGATAACGAAGAACGCGTGTGAGCGACCGGCGTTAGGACGCACAGCATCTCCCGTCAGGAAGGACGACATCTTTAACATAAACATTGGCATTTTGTGAAAACAACCGGGTGATTAGTTTAGGGCGTAATAGGCACACGATGAAAGAAAGCAGTCGGGCTTTTAAAATGAATAAAAATGGATTGTGTCCCAATAAAAGGCGAATTGGCGGAGTGTTAACTGGATTGCACGTAAACGTCTGTACGGTCCCTGGTCGCTTTACCGCGTGCTAATCCGATAGAGAACACTTAGCAATAAAGGCTCCTCTCTGATGAGCTCACGAGGCTTTCCAAGACGGCCTGATGACATTGTAAAAATTAGATTTGAGCGAGCTGCTAATGACTCCTAAAACAAAGGGAAATCTCCAAATAGAATTAGCCTGCCCTCTCCGTCTCCAAATACATCATATGTAAATTACTGTCACCGGGAGAAGGATGCTTGCCTGGAAGGTAGAGCCTTCGTTAGAGATCTCCAAAGGTTTGGGACTCCACCGGGACATTTGGAAAAGTTTCGGCGCACGGAGAGAAAAGGTATTTAAAGGAAATGTTTGCTTCAGCTGTTCGACTACGACTTTATTTCAGTCACACAAGAAGCGTTTTGCTCCCAAGCCGAAGCCAGTATGAATAATAATGCTATTTGAGTTTTGGTTAGCGCACGGTAATTGAACATGTTATCTTTTTTCACTTAATAATTATAACAAAAACATAATAATAATAATTTTCAGATAGTCTCTGTCATGTTCAACAGGGGCAAGAAGAAGCTTAAAAAAACTGATCTGGCCCCCCCCCCTCTAGCATATATGTTTCTTATAAAACATGAGGTCATCGAAGAAATTACTTTTTACAATTACAAGACATAACAAATGGGATTGTACAGGTCCTGCTCATAACCATTAATGATTTGACTCCTAAAGAATACTTTCATTTTAGATCGACTTGTATTTCAGTGCATCGTTGCAGGTATTCGTGTGTAAGAGTTGTATTCCTCCGAGTCAAACGAGATGCTATTTCCTAATACAAATATGAAGCGAATAAAATAATAATTTGTGTTTTGTTTTGAAATCTTGACTTTCGTCTCGAGCTATCTGCTCAAAAATGAAACGACTAACACGTAAAGCATGAATACAAATATCATTGCTTTCGTATTTGTGTTTTGGTTTGAGATCCAATAGCTATTCATATGTCAAGGTTAATGTACCTTTTAACTGAACAAAACTATATTTTAATTATATATTAGGCGATAAAACTTTAATATAGCGTCAGTGGAAGGTGTTGAAAATGAAATACATGAAAGCATGATGCATTGTGGGAGTCGGATTGACCATTAAGTGCATATTGTTCTTATTTTAAGCTTATGTGTGTTTTCTGTGTCTCTCATTTCATCAATTAGAGATATTTTAAGTTGCTTAACTTGTGATTTTTTAGGTTTAAGTGACAAAGAATCACTTAAAAGACTAGATGTGCTCAAAGATCCCGAGAAATAGCCCTTACGCATTAAAATAAGACTAAAGGCACATCAAACGATAGCTCGTGGGTCCAGGACTGTCATGTAAAGACTACTTCATTATTCCGACGTGTTAAAGAGCAGATAATGTATCGATAATGTCGAGAACCGTTCGCCTGAACAAAGCACTTCAGTTCTTTCTGTGTCACTTCAACTCAAGATCAGCACGACGTCAGCTTAAGGCTCCCGAGTGCCGACACAGCCCTTTCCGGCAGGTCCTTGCTCCACTTACCGCCGAGTGGCCTCTTCTGTGTGTGCAGGTTAAGGAAAGCAGACGAGTGCGACGGCTCTGAGGGGAAACCGCAGCAATCGAAGCGGCTCAGGCGTTGGGTAATTCGCCGACCGCTCCATTGTTCACACGGAGGTTTAACGGGCTTTAGGGAAAAGCTCCAGCAAATAGGACCTCACAGGCTCTCCACATAGAGACGCCCTGAATGTCAAGAGAGGCTTCGTCTCGTGCCCTTAATACGTCGTAGCTGCTACAGTGTACTGCCACACACAGCAAAACAGCCATTTCTTTTGGCGAAAGCAATACAACATATTTTAGATGAATGAAACTAGATTTTCTATCATCATTTTTAGTACAATTAATCGTTTATTTAGTAAGTAGCCTTGAGAAAAGCAGGATAAAGTCAAGCAAAAAGCTACAAATTAACCTCGAAGTACAGCATTCTTTACAATATCTTGAGTAAAATATCTGTGGACTCAGACTGCACATACGTCTCTGCATTGTGTGTGTGTCTGTGTGTGTGTGTATAGTGTACTGCCACGTGGTGAATACGTGTGTGTGCTCTCTTGCACATCATGTATGTATATGTTGCTAAATGTCTTAAATGCTGTCTGTCGGGGACGCCGGATGGAAATCAGCTCAAAGCTCAAATCCGGCATATTTACACTTGAAGCATTATTCGTCTGAAGTGTTCATGAATGTGCACGGTGCCTATTCAAATCAACGATTCAATGAAAAATGAAGGCAGACTGCAAAAATGTCAAATCTTCCCAAGTATATTTCAATCGACTTATTCCGTGAGTCTGACGGCGTATTTATTGCCCGAGGGGTAACAGGAATCCTGAAGTCACATGGAAGACCTTTTAAAACCTCGTCGCCACTTCGAGTTCTAACCGGTTACCATGGCGACACACTTCACCTCACATCGACTATATACAGCATCGATTGTCCTTCCTCCTTATCTTCCAACCGTTTGGACGCAGACTTGCATTTCCCCATAACGATGTTGCTTAGCAACCGGCGTAAACGGACCTTCAGATCCTTCATGATGAGGGTTCTTCTGGGCTAGCCTGGCCCTGGATCTGATGACTGGGGGCGAAGGAGGTGAAGGAGGTGAAGGTGCATCAATTCTCTGAAGGATGCTGGCGAGGGAGAGCCGATTTAAACGTTCGCCGGGTGTGCTGTGATTGGCTTGTGGGGGATGAGAGGGTCTGATTGGTTTAGCTGGGGGTATGACGCACCCTCGCTTATTGAAGGAAGGGCGAGTGAGAGAGAGAGAGAATCGTGAATGAGAGCGTGGGGAAACAGAAAGAACTTGCGCTGAGCTTCATCTGTCTCATTTCTAGTCAGAATATGTCGCTCCACTTGATACAAGACTTAATAAGTGAAGTCTTGTTTTTAGACAAGGCATCTTTTGAAGTCAAAGTCTCTTAGAAACATCTTATTTTCAGAGGAAAACTAACGTCAGAGAGCCGAACACGTCGGAGCATTCCTGGCTTTTTTGTTACAAATTCTCTGATTCTGGTCAAAAATAAGTTCCAAACATTATTGAACAAATGTGTTGAATACTCGATTCTGATTGGTCGAGTTGTTTACGGGCTGGCTGTTGATGATAGATCATTGCAATGGATGCAGTTTGATGTCTGATCTCGAACAATATTATATAAATTGTTATTACATTTTACATGTCTTTTTTATTTACTAGTTATTGTCCTTAACATTTTTTTTGCATTTCTGACAATTTTATTCGAATGAAACGTCTTGAATTTTGATTCTTGTGCAAAGCCAGTGGGCTTTTACTGTGAAACGAATAGAAGAAACGTCTTAGATTAATGAAACTAGATTTTCTATCATCGTTTTTTGTCAAATGAATAGTTTATTTAGTAAGTAGCCTTTTAATAAGCAGGATGAAGTCAAGCAGAAAGCTACAAAGCAACCTCGAAGTACATATTCTATACATTGTGAGTAAAATATCTGTGGACTCAGACTGCACATATGTCTCTGCATTGTGTGTGTGTGTGTGTGTGTGTGTGTGTGTGTGTGTATGTCTCTCTCTGTGTGCGTGTGTGTGTGTGTGTGTGTATGTCTCTTTTGTGTGTGTGCGTGTGTGTGTGTGTGTGTATGTCTCTCTTTCTGTGTGTGTGTGTGTGTGTGTCTCCCCTCTCTGTGTCTCTCTCTCTCCTCTCTGTGGTGTGTGTGTGTGTGTGTGTGTGTGATGTCTCTTTCGTGTGTGTGCGTGTGTGTGTGTGTGTGCGTGTGTCTCTCTCTCTCTCTGTGTCTGTGCGTGCACAGTGTGTGTGTGTGTGTGTGCGTGCGTGCATGTGTGCGTGTGTGTGTCTCTCTTCTGTGTGTTGTGCGTCTGTGTGTGCGTGCGTGCATGTGTGTGCGTGTGTGCGTGCATGCTGTGTGTCTCTTTTCTGTGTGTTGTGCGTCTGTGTGTGTGTGTGTGCGCGTGTGCATGTGTGTGTGTGTGTGTGAGCTGCAGCTGTGGGGTATTTCCACTCTCCATAAGCACCTTCCTATTAATGGGCTTCAAGAACCTCATAACAAACCGTTCCCGCACATTAACGGTCTCATGCGATGTCTTCTCGTTAAACCGCAGCTCGAACATAATATAGATTATGTTTCCTCTTTCCTTATTAAACCGTGTATACACAGGCAGTGAAGAAACGAGCACGTTCTTATTCTGTAATCAGCTGTTTGCACGAACTCAAGCCCACTTTCACACTTAATCTCTGCAGAAAATACTTAGTTTTTTTACTTAAAATTCAAACATTGTACATTCGTAACAGAAGGTTCTTAAAGCGATGTAGATTAAGCACGCTTGGCAGTCTCTTGAATGCCTTTTTTATGAATGACAGCAGTATACAAGGCAAGAGTAAAACGCCTCATTTCTAATGTAGAAACCCACCTCTTCAACTCTCTATCCATAAGCCCCGCCCCCTCTCAACTCTCTATCCATAAGCCCCGCCCCCTCCCAACTCTATCCATAAGCCCCGCCACCTCTCAACTATCTATCCATAAGCCCCGCCCCCTCTCAACTCTCTATCCATAAGCCCCGCCCCCGCCCAAATCTCTATCCATAAGCCCCGCCCCCTTTCAACTCTCTATCCATAAGCCCCGCCCCCTCTCAACTCTCTATCCATAAGCCCCGCCCCTTCTCAATCAACTTCCTCCCGACTGCTTTTCTGTTGTGTTTTGGTTCTTTTTGGTTTTGTTCGTCTACCCTCCCTCCCAAATGTAAAGCGTCTTTGGGTTCAGAAAAGCGCTATATAAAATTGATATATTATTATTATTATTAGATACCAAACTAACGCCGCTTAAGAAATATGCAAGAAAATAAAATTCAATTTGAGGGCAATTTTCTGCACATTTTTGCCGTTGTCTGGATTTGCGTGACGTAAATACAACGGGACATTCAAAGAACGTATACATTTTGGGGCTTTTGCAAAAAAAAATTAGTAATAGAAATGCATTTCCCACGTCTGAGACTTTACTATAAGACATACATTCAAATGAAACCCTTTAATTGTAGATTAACTGAATGCAATCCTTTTTAAACTCTAAAAAAGGAACTGAAAAATTCTACTTTTCTCCTAGTTTATATACAGACAGATAATCCCCATTTAAAACAAATTAAAACGTCATTATCTTTTAACCGTTTCATTCACACAAATACGGGAAAACGAGGTCGTCAACAAAAAAAACTATTAAATATAGTAAAAAAAGACCTGCGCGACAAAATGCGAGTTAACGGCCCTGATGTTCCTGAAGCTCGCAGTAATTGAAAGTCCACGCCGCGACAGGAATAGCCGCTCTCACGCAGGCCCAGACCCTCTGGTGCCGCTCGCCGTCTGTTGGCGAGAACTAAATATATTTCCTGCATTCTGCACGGCATTCCTGTCCAACGCCGACGTGCCAGACGCTCGCGGAGGAGGAGAGGAAATAGACAGGAGCTTCCTCAGACATGTCCAAGACGGGCGTCCGTTTGTTTGGATGGAAGTAAATCTGCATGTAATATTGAATGATCCATTTATTGCTTATATAATATCCTGCATTATATTTGTTTGTTTCCTTCATTTCCACATGTATATTTTCCACATCCACGTCTATTTTTTATATTTTATATTTATTTCTGAAAAATGTTAGTTTATTTCTTGTGTCTTAATTTCTCTTGTGTATATAAACATTGCCAGCAGACTGCCTGAGCTATCAGAAGTCTGCTCCAAGCAATAGCCAGTATCACAGGGGGCGGGAGATGAGACCCTAACCAGCCCAGCAGACTGCCTGAGCTATCAGAAGTCTGCTCCAAGCAATAGCCAGTATCACAGGGGGCGGGAGATGAGACCCTAACCAGCCCAGCAGACTGCCTGAGCTATCAGAAGTCTGCTCCAAGCAATAGCCAGTATCACAGGGGGCGGGAGATGAGACCCTAACCAGCCCAGCAGACTGCCTGAGCTATCAGAAGTCTGCTCCAAGCAATAGCCAGTATCACAGGGGGCGGGAGATGAGACCCTAGCACGCCCAGCAGACTGCCTGAGCTATCAGAAGTCTGCTCCAAGCAATAGCCAGTATCACAGGGGGCGGGAGATGAGACCCTAACCAGCCCAGCAGACTGCCTGAGCTATCAGAAGTCTGCTCCAAGCAATAGTCAGTATCACAGGGGGCGGCAGCTCTATTTTCCTTCTCTCTCCCTGAGGCCTGTCCCACCCTCGCTTGCTTCCCAGTTTAGACTCGTCGCATCACGTAAGGTAAGTATATGCCCACATTCAGCGCAGCACTACTATCATATCACTCACGGATATTATCGTAATGATTCGTTGCATCGCATCATTAGTTTCTGGGGGTTTCTCTTTTGCTAGTCGGCTTCTCCTCCCCCTAAATCCTTCACAGCACGATGGGGTTATCTCCAGCTGCCGTCAGACAGTACAAGCTAACGGGAGTCCGCTTCCCGCAAACATGAGTCATTATCGTCTGATTAAAAATCCCACGATGTGATTTCCTGGATTCTTTCCCCCCGTTCTGTCTCTCATCGTTGAGGTGTACCTAGGATGAAAAGTACAGGCCTCTCTCATCGTTGAAGTGGGAGAACTTGCACAATTGGTGGCTGACTAAACACTGTTTGCCCACCGTGTGTGAAAACTAATAAAGTGGGAAAAAGTAGCATCTTTCAGTTCAAAACGACCTTTAATTAAAGTGTCTTTGCACCGAGACTAGGGATGCCAGTGATTATTCGATTATTCGTTAAAGTCTCCATCATCGAATATTATTTTTAAAAATCGCTTTTCAGTCCAAAGCTACATTTCATTGAAGTATCTTTGCCGCCCATTGTTTCCAACACATGTTCGATGTCAACATCGGACAAATAATGTACGTGTGTCCCAGGATCCAGATCCATATGATGCATGGACATCAGGGGAAGCCGTAACTCTGCTGACAGACACACACACCTCTCTTCTCAGTCACACAGCATCAGGAAGAAACTGCATTCAAGACACAAGGCGACGGGTAAGTGACACAGGCCAGCAGTGATGCATCATGGGAAGCAGAGCAAGATGGGGTTAGCTCTCTTTAAGGCATAGGTGCTGACCGGGGGGAGACAAGATCATCCGACCCGTAATCCACCGACTCAGAGACAGTCTGCAACACACACACACACACACACACACACACACACACACTACACACACACACACACACACACACACACACACACACACACACACACACACACACACACACACACACACACACACACACACACACACACACACTCACACACACACACACACACACACACACACACACACACCACACACACACACACACACACACACACACACACACACACACACACACACACACACACACACACACAGTCAGTCTGCACGCCGTACACTAACACACAACAGGAACGTCTCAATCTGCACAACACACACACACACACACACACACACCACACACACACACACACGCCGTACACTAACACACAACAGTAACGTCTCAATCTGCAACACGCACACACACACACCAGGAAGTAACGTCTCAATCTGAAACACACACACACTGTCAGTCTGCACGCCGTACACTAACACACAACAGGAAGTAACGATTACATCTGCAACGCACACACACACACACACAGAAATGTCACGCTTTACTCTGCGTTATAAGTGAATATGTTGGGTCTTCCGGCCTCTAAAACAGACATGTCCTTGGACGTTGAGAAGCATCTAATCCCTGCTGAACAACGGTCTGTAATGCCGGCCCCGCAGACCTGCCGTGTGCGCCGCAGTAAAGCGCCGCGTGTGTGAAGGTGTCGATCACGTGTGAAACTGCCCCTTGTTCGGCTGCCTTTTTGACTCCGATGACATAATGCTGCGGTTCCCCCCGCGCTCCCACTTTAACACACCTCTTGAAGAACAGCAGCCCTTCACGCCGGGTTCAGCAGGAAGAGGCCGTAAAAAGAAATGGCCGAGTGCCACAGTATTTCATAATTAATAGGTAGCACTGAGAGCCGAGCCGCACGCTGGCGGAGAAAGATCAACAACGTGTAAAAAGCGATCGTTCATTCGGCGGAGAATCCGTGAGGTATGAAATAATAAATGACGTAACAAAGTTGCCTTATTTAAAAAGACTAACAATTCATTTCATAGTTACAGGGGGGGTGGGTACGTTTCAGAAACCGGCTCGAGTGCACCAACATGTGAAAGTACACAGCCGAAAAGAATCCGCCCCTTCCTTCAGACTTCCTCACAGAGCACCTCCTCCAACACACACGCACGCGCACACGACTTAGGTTGGCTGCTATATAGTTCAGGGGAATTGTAAACCATACAAAACAGATAATTACCTGTCCAAGAGAAAAAGAGCGATCACCGCGTCAGATTTCAACTCGGTGCGTGTGGGGGTTATTCCCTATCTTTATTCAAGAGCGTGGTATTTCAATATTGATTTCCTTCACTCAAACCTCTCAAATTTAAATACCACGCTCTTGAATGAAGATAGGGAACACCACCAGTAGACGATGTTGAACCTAACTCTGCCATGGTGAAAGTGGCCGCCTGTTGCTGGCGAGTCATTGAAGTACTGCTGCAATGCACGCCCGACGACGGCACGCCCGACGACGGCACGCCCGACGAGGGCACGCCCGACGAGGGCACGCCCGACGACGGCACGCCCAACGAGGGCACGCCCGACGAGGGCACGCCGAATGACGGCACGCCCAACGAGGGCACGCCCAACGACGGCACGCCGAACGAGGGCACGCCCAACGACGGCACGCCGAACGAGGGCACGCCCAACGACGGCACGCCGAACGAGGGCACGCCCAACGAGGGCACGCCGAATGACGGCACGCCCAACGAGGGCACGCCGAATGACGGCACGCCCAATGAGGGCACGCCCAACGAGGGCACGCCCAACGAGGGCACGCCCAACGAGGGCACGAGATACATTTGTGCGTGCACCAGATGGAAGGCTGACAGACAGGGCGGCAATCCAACCCGTTTAGCCGGCACAGATGATTGGTCGTACCACGGCTTCCACAGATGAAATGTTTGTATGGATTTTTTGTCAAAGCTCTTCAGATATTCATTGCTATCGGGATGTTAAGAGCATTCCATGAATATAACAAAGTGTATCTCGAGCCGGTTTCTGAAACTTACCTCCCCCACCTTTAAATTCAATAAATAAAGACTTTATTTCATATAATATAAAAAATCGTTAAAATATGGCATGATTTAATATAGTTTTGTTTTATGCGTCACACCAAGAAGTGTTAGTTGTTTCTTGTGCCTAGGAACTAATGTTTGTTCATGTGCTGGTACTGCGTGTTTTGTTGACGCACCGGACAACTCAACGTGGGTTGATGTCTTTATTGAAGCTCTGCTGCAGTCCGTGACATAAAGTTATCGTCGCGACGTAACGTTATCGTTTTTTATTATATTCCATGGAATGCTCTTAACGTCCCGATAGCGATGAATACATTAAATGCTTTGATAATAAATACATACACAAATTAATCCGTGGAAGCCGTGGCGCTGTAAAAAGCTCGACCAATCATCTGAGCCGGCTAAAGTAACTGGACGGCCTACCTGCCTGTCAGCCTTCCATCGGGGCACACACTGATCTCTGCCCTCATTGGTCATGTGTGTGTCGGGGGAGGGGCTCTGTGAGGAAGTGGCAGATTTTCCCCGCGGTTGTATATTTTCAAATTCTAGCCACTCGAGCTGGTTTCTCCATTCTTACCTTTAACTCTTTTTAGGGTGCAGCTATATGTTTTATTTATTTCAAAGTGGGCCCATTTTAATAAAAATCCCCTTCAAATGTGCCGAGGACTCCCCGAGTGCTGCGTGTAATTTATTTTAAAGTAGGCCGGTGTATTATTTTTAATTCTCCTTATAAGAGTTCTTTGTTTCTTATTCGAGGTTAACAGTTTTATATCATGTAATAAATAGCCTAATAAATGCAAAAATACTAGTTCGTGTCGGATATAACAATAAAAAACTATGAAATATATTTTGCGGCTCCAGACAGTATTCAAGAAACAAAATGAAAACCGGATTGAAATACGCACGGAGATTTGTATAACCCCTGATTGCTTTGCTTTCGTTGGAGCTGCTACAACGTTGCTTTAATTTGGTTCTGAGGTGGTCCCGGGCCTCCACCTGTGAGCGGTGCTGTAAATTACGTTTCGGGACTAATTGCCCATGTCCAACGTTCTGCTATAAACCACCAGCGCTGCGTTAACTCTGGTGGCAGGTGCTTAATCAGGAGCTCCAGATTTATCCCCCTGCACTAACTCGGAGTAATCCGATCTTTGCATTTTAAAATTAACCAGCTATTCTTAAATGATAACAATGATAAGACCGTATAAGGGCTTTCCTCTCACGCCGGGAGGGGCCCGGATGCTGCTCGCGCTGACCCGACCTGGGGGGCGGGTGCCATTATGCCAATCAAACGGAGGAACACTTGATCAGTCGCAGGCTGCAGAAACTCAATTATTCAGTCACTTACCACACACACACACACACACACACACACACACACAGGAACACACACACCCAGGAACACACACCCACAGGAACACACACACACACATGCACGCACGCACGCACATACAGGAACACACACACATGCACGCACGCACACACACCCAGGAACACACACACACACACACACAAATTGAGGAACACACACACACCCAGGAACACACACACACACACACACACAGGAAAACACACACACACACACACACAGGAACACACTCAGACACACACACACACACACACACAGGAACACACACACCCACAAACACACACGAACACACACGAAGACACAGGAACACACACACACTCCTCCTACCTGACGGAGGCCATGACAACGAGAGGAATTGATAACGTTTTCAACCAAAATCAAAGCCATTTTTAGGATTTTTAAAATGTTAACACCTCAGAAAGTGTGTGTGTGTGTGTGTGTGTGTGTGTGTGTGTGTGTGTGTGTGTGTGTGTGTGTGTGTGAAAGTGGACAAAGAGACCGAGTGATTCATGTAATCTGTGATAATATGTATTTCTGCCCATTGAGGCAACTTAGCCTCCACGTATATATTTAAATGTCTTGTCTTATTGTTCTTAAACCCAAATATATTCACTTTAATTCGATTTTAAACTGAAACGCAACATCTCCATATTTAACAAGGCGCAAACCACATGTTCTGACATTTTCATGAACGTTTTATCCGATTAAAAAAGATGTGGCCGTTTCTAAACGTGTTTACTCGTCGCCTTGTTGCAGCAGCTCTAAAAACAAGAGCCTGATTGATAAATGAATCTGTAAAAACACATGTAGCTGGAGAGGAAGTAAGAAAAGTCGCTTGCAATGATTTAATCTTATATATCTTCCATTCAATGTCTCGCATTAAGTGCCTGTATATAGTATTTGTAATATAACTCCTGTCGTCAGCATGCGGAGGGGGTGTGTGTGCGTGTGTGTGTGTGTGTGTGGTCTGGCATTACTATACTTGTGGGGACCTAAATCTGTTTACATACTCACGTGTGGGGACTGGCTTCCCTTATAGACTTGGTTAGGGTAAGGGTAAAGTTAAGGGTAAGGTTAAGGGTTAAGGGTAAGGTTAAGGGTAAGGGTTAGGCATGTCTAACCCTTGTCTAACCCTAGTCTCCAGGAAATGCATGTAAGTCAATGTAATGTCCCCTGAAGTGATGTATACATGGTGTGTGTGTGTGTGTGTGTGTGTGTGTGCGTGTGTGTGCGTGAGGAGCATAATGGCCGGCTGAGTCATAGGTTATAAAAAGCTGTCATGAGGGAGTTCTGTCCTCAGCAGCTCATCACACAGCGCCGTGAATTATTTATCACTCTGGAAACTCAAGCGGCCGTTACTCAGAGCCGTTCCTGCTCCTCCGCAGGCTTGCTTAATAAAACCCAATTAAAGAGCTCGTTTTATTAATCTAACTAACGTGGTGGTTTTGTATTGGATGGAAGTAATGATACTGCAGCAGCGCGTGCCGCTAACGAGGGCGTGCATACGGAGAGAGACGGCACAATCCCAGTGTTTGTGTGAGGAGAGACGTCGTGTGTTGTTGTCATGAGCTCGTTCATAAAGGCGTTGCTCTAAGAGACGGCTTAATATTTTAAATGTCGGTTAAAGAGTCACGCTTAATAGCCTCCAAAATGTCTGCCTCAAAGGTGAACGGAGGACTCGGAAAAAACGTGAATTAAACTACCGCAAAAGTATATAAAAAGTACGGACAGAGAAGAGTTTTAAATATTAATGTTTCAGAGAAAAGTCCTGTCATAAAGATAGGCCGTAAAGGCATCTTTTAAATGGATGCTTCACCTCCGAAAACAAGCGTCAAGTATTAGAGATGTCCCGATCCGATCACGTGATCGGGGATCGGAGCCGATCACGTGAT
>CM070496.1:12306808-12464308 GCA_036324585.1 Champsocephalus esox | reverse complement strand
GCGTCTGAGAGAGGCTGTAATCACGATGGCATAACTTTGACATAACCTCCACTTCTGTCCGGATGATGTGCCTCGGCGATACATCAAGAAAATGAGCTCGAGTCGGAGGGAAAAGAAGACAAACTGTATCGTGCTGGAATGGGAGAAGCAGAGGGGAACACAATCTGTCCGAGGTCTGAGGGAAGAACTCCATGCACGCTCGAGTCAATCCAACATACACTAACTGAGGAGAGCATTTCCATTTCTCACCAGCGATCCATCACTGTCGCGGCGAAAGAGGAAATAATTAGACAGACAAATGACTGCAGCCCGGGGCAGAATGGATGAGAGAAAACCCCAAGAGTAACTGCTGTTAACTTAGGGCAAATGATGTTTTGATAAATGCTCTGAAAGCTCCTTGCATGCATAGCCACATGTCTGCAAGAGAAACATGTTGGACTTACACAATGTGTGCTTTTGAGGGGAGATGTCGGACGACTTGTGTTAAGAAATGGGCATTGAGTATTTAGATAATCAAAATGTTGTGTATAAATCTCTTTAAATAGTCTCCATCATAGTGTCGACATATATTGTTTTGAAAGTCCAACAAACCAAAGATATTCACTTCATGATATAACACAACAACAAGCGGGAAATCTCACTTTTAGAGAGGCTGAGTGCTCAGTTTTTGCATGAAAAGTGACTAAAAGATGATCAAAAAAGATGGGAGACTACTCATCGTTGCAGCTGTAAAGACATGAGAGGATAATACCAGCAATTAAATACATGTTAACAGTGGATTCAGATCCATTACCTGAAGATGCGACATGCAATTGAACTCATGTTTACTGTATGCTAAGCAGCATCTCAATCACGCTGTATGAGACGGTGTTGATTACGTGTTGATATTAATTGCAAGGTAATGCACCAAAGAAATCCACGTATTGCTTTAAAGGAAGGGTAATAATAACACTTACAATAAATTAAACAAGGTGTTAGTAATGAAGGCCTTAATTAGCCCAGCTGTAATCAACCCCTGCAGACTGATATCTGCGCAACAGCTGATGCTAATTATAGCTCATTAGAATGCTAATATTAAAGCTAATGCTGCAGCTAGGATGTATTGCTGTCTGTCTGTCTGTCGGTGTAACAGCTGATGTCTCAATACACGCTGTCAGTTCACCAAACAACACAAACAAACAACCAAAAGTAAACAAAACACAAACAAGTGCTTCACATTTACCTTTCTCCTGAATCCGCTTCCTGTCACCACGCGCAACAAGTCCCCGCGCACATCTGCGAGAGGTTTATCTTCTGCAGACAAACCATATGGGATGGAAATGTGTCCGAGAGAAGCAGGAACACGAGGGAAGTTAGTCACTGTGCGATATGTAAGCTAAAAGCAGTGACACGGCAGCGGAAGGTTACACTGAAATGACAACATATCCTCGTGCGTGTGTGAGCGCGTGCAGAGTGGTATTAAATACAGCAGGAACATTTTACACTCTGTACTACACGCCTTAGTCTTAACCTGTCAATAACATGATACAAATCTACTTATTTGGTGATTTTAGACCACACTGCAATTTGTTTTATATTTTATTTTTCATTTTAAAGCGTTAATTACGTACCTTTTTTTAATTGTTCACTTTAATTCCACTTAAAAGCACGTGGTATATACTAGTATACAGTAAACTACACTCTCCCTGTCTCTCAGGATGTAAACTACAGCGCCACCTGTAGGTAGCCTACCGTTGTTCCCATCAATGTGTAATGGTGTTATGTTGGAATAGGAGCTTCCCAGTATTGCAGAAATCTAAATATCTGATGTCAAATGTATTAATTACTTATTCCTGTGCTTAGTCTGGACCCTAGATAATATTCCACACATATAACACATACATTAAGATATGTCAACAATGGTAAGTTACAAATCCTACGGTATAACATGGATTTGAACACTATATCTTTAACATCACACACACCGTGTTTCTGTGCACCGTTCTTTCCTTCATCATCAGTGACTGAATACAACATGTATTCCTCAGCCTCTTGTCTTTGCTTCTTTCTTGAGAAATACTTTACAGTTGTTAGGTCTCTAAGAAAGATGTAAAATCAAACAACCCAGACATGCAACCCACAGAATGATCAGGAAACAAGTAGATATAGCTTTATATTAAGGCCTCACGTGCCAAAAAACTGCTTTAACTATTGAATACATTTGTTTTTGTGCACCTCCAAAGTGAAGTACGCTGCAAAAAAGTCAAAATATATGTTATTTTACGAGTTCCAGGAGTGTTAACCTCTTCAAATTGCACAGATAGAGAGAGAGAGAGAGAGAGAGAGAGAGAGAGAGAGAGAGGAGACAGACAGACACGCAGACAGACACACACACACACACACACACACACACACACAGACAGACAGACAGACAGACAATGTTTGTTTTGCAGCAGCATCAAAAACAAGGCAATGTACATAAGAGAAATTAAGACACTAATTAAACAGTCCAAAATATTTCCGACATAAAATAGCATTTCAAAGTTAAGGCGATATCAGGAAAATGTACTTAAATAAGTAAATAAGCAACATCCTTGTGCGAGTGGCCTCCATAAAGCGATTGTCATTCCCCGCCTCTGATCATATCAACCCTTCGGACTGCATGATTGGACGGACAGCCGCTAACAGCTTCAGCGATGCATCACGAGACAGTCCTGATGATTTGTCGCATCAATTGACTGTCCGTGTAATGCGATTTGTTTGGAAATGCACTCATCCGAAGGTTCCCGTGCTGGCCTTCATTTCGGCGAGCAGCCCACACACCTTCAGATAAACGGCTCCGAGTGGATCAAAGTGCCACATATCCTTGAGAGCATTTTTTAATTTCTTGGTGCTCCATCTGTTGAAATGATAAAGTGCAGCCGTAATGGAGTGCAACAAGATTAAATTAATCAGGTTTGTCCATTACGCCGCCGCGGGCTCCTCGCAGATGATTGCAATTTTCTCTGTCAGGCCCATTATTGTGAGATCTGCTTAGTGGCTTGATGCAATTAAAATGGACTTAATGTAAATGTAACAATACAAATAACACTTCTGTCTGTGTATGTTGGAGAGGGGCGCGGCTGCAGGCTGCTGACGGGCGACGGTGAACACCCACTGGAACCGTTTTTAACTTCAAACAAACCAGGGGGCTATTTGATTAGCGCCGGCTCCGTGATCAATAACTATGCTTCGTGTTTTCATGTTCTCCGTGATGTCAAAGTCTCCGGTTGCACAGACCACCCTCGTCTGGACATGGCCGTCAGGAACACAACACCTCGTGGACCTGCAGAGAGGAAGGGGAGCTTCATGGAGTCAACTTTATTGTCAATCTTTCAGTTTGTGTGAGATCGAAAATACCGTTTCCCACAATCTACAATACAAAAACAAATATAAAAATATCTATATCCTATATATCCACAATCAACAGACACATGTATACATATGCACACATTAAAGGTGGGGTAGGTGAGTTTGAGAAACCGGCTCGAGATCGCTAGAATTTGAAAATACACAACCGGAGAAAATCTGCCACTTCCTCACAGAGCCCCTCCCCCAACACACACGAACGCGCACATGACCAATGAGGGCACGAGGTAAGTCTGTGCCCCGATGGAAAGCTGACAGGCAGGTAGGCCGTCCAATCGGATTGGTTGTACTTTTTACAGTATTACGGCTTCTACAGATGAATTTTTTTTATGGATTTTTTGTCAAAGATATTCGTTGCTATCGGGATGTTAAGAGCATTCCATGGAATATAACAAAAAGTGTATCTCGAGCCGGTTTCTGAAACTTACCTACCCCACCTTTCAGACCTAAATAAAAGCATAACAATCAATATATACAAAATAACAGTCACTTCAATATCTTTGTGAATATACATGAGTGCGATTGTCCATAGCGGCGTGAAGTGCACGCCTTCACTCCTGTGCATGAACTCCACGGTTCACTACAGTAGGTGAGGCCTGTTGGGGAAATACCTTCCTGGACCCATAACTCTGACCCGGTTTATCAGTCTGTACTGACCTCACTGAGCACAGGCCTGCAACCCTGGGCCGCTCTCAGTGTTGTCTCCTTATTCCTGCCTGACAGAGGTGTCATGGTGCTTTATCTGTTGCACAATGTTGATTATTCTCTCAGAACTATCTAAATACATGGGTCTGGGGTAGAGACAGGGGCGGTTCTAGGGGGACCAGGGGGGGCCAGTGCCCCCCTAACACTGACCTCTGACCCCCCTAACAATGACAATTTTTTTTCTGGTACTCAGGATTTTGTTGCTGGAATGTGAGATTGTGCAGACACCCATATGTAAAGTAGAGATGTAACTGTTCATTGCCTTTATTTTTATATACATATGGTGTATATATTGCATTGTTTGCTTATGCGCAATTACTTCATACTGTCTCGTTCTCTTTTTCGTCCTGCATTTTTTGAGCCCCCCTCAGAAAATAACTGGGCCCCCCCAGTCAAATTGGTCTAGAACCGCCACTGGGTAGAGATCTTCAGAATTGGTTTGGCAACCGCTGTGTCAACTCATGGCTGCAGGACACGTCTTTCAAGGTACAAGATGCAAGGCTTGTATCGTCCTTTGTGCATACGGTACCTACAGTGTAGTTATGACAATGAAAATCTGAGGTCGCAGTTTTGTGAATTCTCCGGTCGAAGCTCCAAATAAACCCTCAGTGTTTGCCATCAAAGTTCCTGCTCTCCTCGTGTCTCTCTGAGTCTCCATTGATCCAGAAGTTTCCGTCACAAGGCCGACTTGTAGGGAATTTTATTAATTTCTCCCCGTGCTGATCTAATATGTCTCCGATTAGCCGCTTCCTCCTGCAGGATGTGAGCAGATCTCGGCCACAAAGCTCCCGCCGACACTAAAACACGGGAACGGCGGAACTGTCACGCCAAAAATGTCACATGCTTTTATTCTCAGCACCTCTATAATGTGTGATTTATGCCATACAGTAAAAACATAACAATGCACCGATGCTTTCCCTCTGCATGAAGACACTCCTCCAGCTTTTTTTTTGGTGGAGCCACATCTGTTTTTAGTCTTTGGATTTGGGGGCGGCTGAGCTTTAGGTTATTGTGGCTAAATGAAGAATTACCATAACCAATCAGATAATGCACCTTACTACGTGATATGCTGCATGTCATCTCGAGGTCAGCTTGTAGTCCTCTCAGTTACAAGACAGACACACCCACACCTGCCGGAAAGCACTTTCTTTATTACAATAAAGAAGGTGGCTTTTATCCAAATGTGCACTGGAGAAAATGCTGCTCCAAAAACAAGTTAAACAATAATGAAAAATATGTGTTGAAATAAGTGCAACAAGTGAAAATATGCTTTTCTTGAAGTCAGAAGGGATATAATAAGCCGATAATACTCAAAAGTGTTCTGTTTTCTGATGTTCGTTGGTGATTTTCTATTAAATATGTGTTTCATCTGAGATACAACTCAAGATAAGACCATTTGAAACAGGGGTGTCAAACTCAAGGCCCGGGGGCCAAATCCGGCCCGCGACTTCATTTCATGCGGCCCCTCAAGAGATTGCAAAGAATATAATGTTTATTATACGGTTACATGCCGATTTACAGAAGTACGTCGCCTATAAACTACATATCCCACAATGCATCTGAAATGTGCCTTTTTTTTCTCAGAATTTGACTTTTTTTCTTCAAAATATCAATGTTTTCTTAGAATTAGATTTTTTTTTAAATAATTTTGTAACATTGTCAGTGAAGAGACTTGCAATGATTTGCCCAAGACTTCTGCTTTCAGACGTAGTTAATTATGAAGTTATTACCCTATCCGATAATAATCCAATGCAGAGGCAATGATGTCATATAATACATTATTTTATATATATTAAATATTTATATATGTATTTTGATATATAGTCTTAAAGTTACAACCGGCCCTTTGAGTGCAGCCATAATGCTGATGTGGCCCGCAAAGAAATTGAGTTGGACGACCCTGGTCTAAAAGAAAGACCTGATATCTCACTGCAGTGTCACCTCTGAAGTTATTATGTCTGCTCTCAGGTGGAGAGACATTCTGACGAGATGTTAGACAAATGGTAAGATTTCAAGTTTTTGGAGTTACGTGTTGCCGTACACCGAGATGTGTAACGCTTTGTGTGCGCAGGTAACTCGAGTAGGTTAGCTCCAGTGGGTTTGTTGCACCTTTTCACACGAGGTGAATTCCAGCGGTCAACAACAAGACAATCAATCACCCTCCGTACGGCAGTGATGTAGAATAGGTGTCTCTCTTTTGTTCGCGATGGGGGTCGAAGAGGGAACAACAACAAGCTTTCAAACGGCTGAGGAATCATGAAAAAGGAAGACGTAATCCCGGCCAATATCATGTTATGTGGTTAATATGTGAATCACTGAACAATAAGCACGCACGATTTAAGAAACGGTTTCGCTCGCTGCATTTTATATGCAATAAAACAGGAATTTGGTACAGCTTTATATGATTAGGGTGTACTTTATTGACCCTGTAAAGCACATTCTTTAAGACGGCACAGACCTCAGAAACAAGCTGCTTCCTCTCTTATAGCCAGCAGGGGGCGACTTAAAGACAAGAACTCTGATTGCATGGAAGTCTATGAGAAATCGTCCCAACTTCTCACTTGATTTATTACCTCAGTTAATCTGGATCTGGATCTGGATCTGTATCTGGATCTGGATCTGGATCTGGATCTGGTCCTGGATCTGGACCTGGATCTGGATCTGGATCTGGATCTGTATCTGGATCTGGATCTGGACCTGGATCTGGATCTGGATCTGGATCTGGATCTGGTCCTGAATCTGGATCTGGATCTGGACTTGGATCTGGATCTGGATCTGGATCTGGACCTGGATCTGGATCTGGACCTGGATCTGGACCTGGATCTGGATCTGGACCTGGATCTGGATCTGGATCTGGATCTGGATCTGGATCTGGTCCTGGACTTGGATCTGGTCCTGGATCTGGATCTGGATCTGGATCTGGACCTGGATCTGGATCTGGATCTGGATCTGGACCTGGATCTGGATCTGGACCTGGATCTGGATCTGAATCTGGATCTGGACCTGGATCTGGACCTGGATCTGGATCTGGATCTGGACCTGGATCTGGATATGGATCTGGATCTGGACCTGGATCTGGATATGGATATGGGTCTGGATCTGGATCTGGATCTGAACCTGGATCTGGATCTGGATCTGGACCTGGATCTGTATCTGGATCTGGATCTGGACCTGGACCTGGATCTGGATCTGGACCTGGATCTGGATCTGGATCTGGACCTGGATCTGGATCTGGATCTGGATCTGGACCTGGACCTGGACCTGGACCTGTATCTGTATCTGGATCTGGACCTGGATCTGGATCTAGATCTGGATCTGGATCTGGAGCTGGATCTGGATCTGTATCTGGACCTGGACCTGGATCTGGATCTGGACCTGGATCTGGATCTGGATCTGGATCTGGACCTGGATCTGGATCTGGATCTGGACCTTGATCTGGATCTGGATCTGGATCTGGACCTGGATCTGGACCTGGACTGGATCTGGACCTGGATCTGGATCTGGACCTGGATCTGGACCTGGATCTGGATCTGGATCTGGATCTGGACCTGGATCTGGATCTGGACCTGGATCTGGATCTGGATCTGGATCTGGATCTGGACCTGGATCTGGATCTGAATCTGGATCTGGACCTGGATCTGGACCTGGATCTGGATCTGGATCTGGACCTGGATCTGGATATGGATATGGATCTGGATCTGGATCTGGATCTGGATCTGGACCTGGACCTGGATCTGGATCTGGATCTGGACCTGGATCTGGATCTGGATCTGGACCGTGATCTGTATCTGGATCTGGATCTGGACCTGGATCTGGACCTGGACTGGATCTGGATCTGGACCTGGATCTGGACCTGGATCTGGACCTGGATCTGTATCTGGATCTGGATCTGGACCTGGATCTGGATCTGGATCTGGATCTGGATCTGGATCTGGACCTGGATCTGGATCTGTATCTGGACCTGGACCTGGATCTGGATCTGGACCTGGATCTGGATCTGGATCTGGACCTGGATCTGGATCTGGATCTGGACCTTGATCTGTATCTGGATCTGGACCTTGATCTGGATCTGGACCTGGATCTGTACCTGGATCTGGATCTGGATCTGGACCTGGATCTGGATATGGATATGGATCTGGATCTGGATCTGGATCAGGATCTGGATCTGGACCTGGATCTGGATCTGGACCTGGATCTGGATCTGGATCTGGACCTTGATCTGTATCTGGATCTGGATCTGGACCTGGATCTGGATCTGGATCTGGACCTGGATCTGGATCTGGATCTGGATCTGGACCTGTATCTGGATCTGGATCTGGATCTGGATCTGGATCTGGATCTGAACCTGAATCTGGATCTGGACCTGGATCTGGATCTGGATCTGTATCTGGACCTGGACCTGGATCTGGACCTGGATCTGGATCTGGATCTGGACCTGGATCTGGATCTGGACCTGGATCTGGATCTGGATCTGGACCTGGATCTGGATATGGATATGGATCTGGATCTGGATATGGATCTGGATCTGAACCTGGATCTGGATCTGGATCTGGACCTGGATCTGGATCTGTATCTGGACCTGGACCTGGATCTGGATCTGGACCTGGATCTGGATCTGGATCTGGACCTGGATCTGGATCTGGATCTGGACCTTGATCTGTATCTGGATCTGGACCTTGATCTGGATCTGGATCTGGATCTGGACCTGGATCTGGATCTGGATCTGTATCTGGACCTGGACCTGGATCTGGATCTGGATCTGGACCTTGATCTGGATCTGGATCTGGATCTGGACCTGGATCTGGATCTGGACCTGGATCTTGATCTGTATCTGGATCTGGACCTTGATCTGGATCTGGATCTGGATCTGGACCTGGATCTGGACCTGGACTGGATCTGGATCTGGACCTGGATCTGGACCTGGATCTGGATCTGGATCTGGACCTGGATCTGGATCTGGACCTGGATCTGGATCTGGATCTGGATCTGGATCTGGATCTGGATCTGGATCTGGATCTGGATCTGGATCTGGACCTTGATCTGTATCTGGATCTGGACCTTGATCTGGATCTGGATCTGGATCTGGACCTGGATCTGGACCTGGATCTGGATCTGGACCTGGATCTGGATCTGGATCTGGATCTGGATTAATACTGAGCAGAACCCAGAGGTACCATGCTCAGTTCAACCGCTTGAGCATTTCTGTGAAGCATTTCCGGATGACTTTCTGGTCTGAATATCTAGTTTTCACAATATGTTTTTTTGTAAATGTCGGTCCCCTTTAAAGTCAGATAGAAGATGTTTCCGTGTGCGTTAAACCTAAAAACTGGATTTTAAACATGTTTTCTCTGATTATAATATTGTGTTTACCCCCCCTGGGAAGCACATCCATTAAGCTAGCCCAAACTATAAAAGTGAAGCCAATGCAAAAGTGCAAAAGTGCATTTTCTCAAATATCCTCTGATTGTATCGAAGTCTATGAAAAATGTATTGTACTTCTTACTTGATTTTGTTACCTCATAAACATTTTACCGATGATTAATAATGGTTACAATCCCTCGTTTTTCGTCTTGTTCAATATATAGATTGTGGTTTTTTTAGGGCCGAGACTTTAACGCGTTAATTAAGATGAATTAATTACACGGAAATTAACGCGTTCAAAATTTTTTAATCGCACTTATTTTTGCACAGCGGAACGTTTCTCACTGGATGAGTTTCAGGCGTACCGATTATACTGGAGCACCAACTAACGTTCATGACTTCAGCATGGGACTTCAAACGACAACAAACCACGGTGAACAATAGTCAATCATGAACGAACAAGCTGATGAGACCGCTTTGGTCGGCCCCGTGGATGGGACTTTTTGTTTTAACAAACGGACGGGTGGAAGCGTCGATAAGAGCCGCAGCACATCGAGCCTAAAGTATCACCTAAATGCAAAGCATGTAGCAGCTAGCATGTAGCAGCTAGCATGTAGCAGCTAGCGTGGACGTTAGCCCGACTCCGAGTGCACGGAACCACACCCTGACCCAACCCACACTCAACCAGACGACTGGTTTCAGGGCCAGGATGAGTCAGTCCACGTCTGAGAGAATACCCAGCTCCCTGGCTCTCTGGACTGCACTCGACTGTCGACCACCTGGAGTCACATCCATGTGGAAACTGCTTCTCACTGTTCTCAGGTCAAATATGTATATTTGATTAAAAATGCGATTAACTTCGATTAATTAATTACAAAGCCTCTAATTAATTAGATTAATTTTTTTAATCGAGTCCCGGCTCTAGTTTTTTTGTAAATGATGTTCCCATTTGGAGTAAAATAGGGTAATATTGTCTCGTTTGGGTGTTGTCGGTATTGTCGTTTAACAACTTTAAACCTTTCCAAGTCGCTATCACTTCATGAAAGTTAATTCATCTTCTTTCAGATTGTAAATTGGCTTGTCAAACATTAAACAACCGTGTTCAAACTATTCTTCACAACCCCTAACATCCTGGAAAATAAGTGATATGCTACATAAATACACGCGTGTGGTTATAAGTGCTTATTATATCCCACAAAGTATTGATGAATTCCCCACGACGCTTCCCGCTGAATCCCTTGGTAATTCATTAGCGTCCGTGGACATTCGGCTCGCTTCACATCTGCTCAAATACACAAATACAAAAACAACCGAGACGCTTTGATTCATTGCTCTGGTGGAAAAGGACCTTGAGGTGATGGCTGTCCGGGTGCCAAATCAAATACCCAGGTATGTGAACCCCTGAAGAATGCAGCTCAATCTGTCCTCTATCAGCGGTTTTATTGGAGAGGAAGTTCGGTCAGTGTTTCTTGAGAGTGGAGCGCAAAATAACGAGACGCCCATTCCAAAAAATGCTTAATACAAACACACACCCACCGGCATCAGAGGCCAACAATCTCCCACAAAATAAGAGCCTCCGTCCTGCGGGATAACGTAAAGTATGGGAAGTAGTCCTCCAGAAGAACTCGCCGTGTGTGTATTCTTTTTAATATGATACGAGGAAAGCTGGCGCTCGACGCGAAACCTGTCCTTCGCCTTTTCGCAGTTATTGGGACGTTTTGGCATCTTCTAAACGTTGCCGTAGTTGGTAGTATGATACAGAGAGATATATAACCTTTCTAAATCATCACCGTACTAGAATGCTTTTGCCTCGTAATAGTAAATCCCTTTCAGAGGAAACGGTGTGTGTGAAGGTTAAAGATGTCCTTCCTGGCGCTTCTTCGATATAATGGGATTTCGCTGAAGTGCCAGCCACAACCATCGCCTTTAATCCCACTCTCTGACACCCTTTTCTGCCAGGTCTGCCTTACATATCTGTGGTATTATATCATAATGCAATAACTGGTGGAGTACTTGCTTATAAAAACATTATACATATGAAAAAGAGTGCTTTGAAAGCATTGATGTGTCACGAACAGGTACTTTCTTGGCATTTTCTACCATAAGGTTTCATGATGTAATGCTTTTTCTTTTCGGGTGAAAAAGACTTATTGGATTTGTAGAGCGTCCACCCTGCTGTTTTTAAATAATAAATCTGCCATACGAAAAGCCCATATATGTGCAATGTATTGAAAACAGCTATATTCTGAAGTGGGAAACGCTTTGACTGTAAATGCGTTTGCCTCGTAGCTCTCGCTCAGCTATAGGTGTGGTTGGGTCTGCAGACGGATAGTGATCATGTGGATTAAACTGCATTTAGCCACACTTGTCTCGTGGGGGTTTCCTCGGCTGCATGCAGGCCGACGCCGAGCCAAAGCCCGGCTCAGTATTTTGACAGCGGAGCCAGAAACAACAAAAGTATTTTGCGCTTTTCCGTCTGAAAAAAAAAGGAAAGTAAATGAAGATGTAGTGGAGAGAAACGGTAGTCCCTCCGCCACTGCCTTACTCGATCCATATGCGAGGCTTAGAGGCAGGAAATACCCACGATTCAGCGCAATCAAGGCTGGAGGACTGGTGGAACTGATTGGGAACCATTAGGGCACGCAAGAGCTACACTCAGAAACATTTTCATACAATCAAAGTAATGGAAGGGAACAAGGTCTATCTCCCATGAAAATGTAAGTAGAAATGGATTAGTCAAGGTTTCTCTTTGTGACTTTTTCAGGCTCACCTCTGAACTATTGTCTTCAGCCTGCTGCCAGATATACGTTAGCACTATCGCCTTAGTTTCGTTACCGATGTTCAGAGATGGCAAAAGTACACACGTCCTTTACTCAAGTAGAAGTACAGATACTCGTGTTTGAAAATACTCTGGTGAAAGTAGAAGTACTGACTAAACTTCTTTACTCAAGTGAAAGTAAAGAGGCTTTGAAGTGTACTTAAGTAAAAAGTACCCATAACTAGCAGCTGCTTTAAAGAGTACCTGACCTCCCTTTATATCAATAGAACAATGACATTATTGTTAAGAAGTAGAAAGTACAGGTATTTGAGTTCAACATGTAAGAAGTAGAAAGTACAGCTATTTGGGTTCAACATGTAAGAAGTAGAAAGTACAGGTATTTGAGTTCAACATGTGAGAAGTAGAAAGTACAGGTATTTGAGTTCAACATGTAAGAAGTAGAAAGTACAGGTATTTGGGTTCAACATGTAAGAAGTAGAAAGTACAGGTATTTGGATTCAACATGTAAGAAGTAGAAAGTACAGGTATTTGGGTTCAACATGTGAGAAGTAGAAAGTAAAGGTATTTGTGTTCAACATGTAAGAAGTAGAAAGTACAGCTATTTGGATTCAACATGTAAGAAGTAGAAAGTACAGGTATTTGAGTTCAACATGTGAGAAGTAGAAAGTACAGGTATTTGAGTTCAACATGTAAGAAGTAGAAAGTACAGGTATTTGAGTTCAACATGTAAGAAGTAGAAAGTACAGGTATTTGGGTTCAACATGTGAGAAGTAGAAAGTACAGGTATTTGGGTTCAACATGTGAGAAGTAGAAAGTACAGGTATTTGTGTTCAACATCTAAGAAGTAGAAAGTACAGCTATTTGGGTTCAACATGTAAGAAGTAGAAAGTACAGGTATTTGAGTTCAACATGTGAGAAGTAGAAAGTACAGGTATTTGAGTTCAACATGTAAGAAGAAGAAAGTACAGGTATTTGGGTTCAACATGTAAGAAGTAGAAAGTACAGGTATTTGTGTTCAACATGTAAGAAGTAGAAAGTACAGGTATTTGGATTCAACATGTAAGAAGTAGAAAGTACAGGTATTTGGGTTCAACATGTGAGAAGTAGAAAGTACAGGTATTTGTGTTCAACATGTAAGAAGTAGAAAGTACAGCTATTTGAGTTCAACATGTAAGAAGTAGAAAGTACAGGTATTTGAGTTCAACATGTGAGAAGTAGAAAGTACAGGTATTTGAGTTCAACATGTAAGAAGTAGAAAGTACAGGTATTTGAGTTCAACATGTAAGAAGTAGAAAGTACAGGTATTTGGGTTCAACATGTAAGAAGTAGAAAGTACAGGTATTTGGGTTCAACATGTGAGAAGTAGAAAGTACAGGTATGTGTGTTCAACATGTAAAACGTAGAAAGTACAGCTATTTGGGTTCAACATGTGAGAAGTAGAAAGTACAGGTATTTGTGTTCAACATGTAAGAAGTAGAAAGTACAGCTATTTGGGTTCAACATGTAAGAAGTAGAAAGTACAACTATTTGGATTCAACATGTGAGAAGTAGAAAGTTCAGGTATTTGAGTTCAACATGTAAGAAGTAGAAAGTACAGGTATTTGAGTTCAACATGTAAGAAGTAGAAAGTACAGGTATTTGGGTTCAACATGTAAGAAGTAGAAAGTACAGGTATTTGGGTTCAACATGTAAGAAGTAGAAAGTACAGCTATTTGGGTTCAACATGTAAGAAGTAGAAAGTACAGGTATTTGAGTTCAACATGTGAGAAGTAGAAAGTACAGGTATTTGAGTTCAACATGTAAGAAGTAGAAAGTACAGGTATTTGGGTTCAACATGTAAGAAGTAGAAAGTACAGGTATTTGGATTCAACATGTAAGAAGTAGAAAGTACAGGTATTTGGGTTCAACATGTGAGAAGTAGAAAGTAAAGGTATTTGTGTTCAACATGTAAGAAGTAGAAAGTACAGCTATTTGGATTCAACATGTAAGAAGTAGAAAGTACAGGTATTTGAGTTCAACATGTGAGAAGTAGAAAGTACAGGTATTTGAGTTCAACATGTAAGAAGTAGAAAGTACAGGTATTTGAGTTCAACATGTAAGAAGTAGAAAGTACAGGTATTTGGGTTCAACATGTGAGAAGTAGAAAGTACAGGTATTTGGGTTCAACATGTGAGAAGTAGAAAGTACAGGTATTTGTGTTCAACATGTAAGAAGTAGAAAGTACAGCTATTTGGGTTCAACATGTAAGAAGTAGAAAGTACAGGTATTTGAGTTCAACATGTGAGAAGTAGAAAGTACAGGTATTTGAGTTCAACATGTAAGAAGAAGAAAGTACAGGTATTTGGGTTCAACATGTAAGAAGTAGAAAGTACAGGTATTTGTGTTCAACATGTAAGAAGTAGAAAGTACAGGTATTTGGATTCAACATGTAAGAAGTAGAAAGTACAGGTATTTGTGTTCAACATGTAAGAAGTAGAAAGTACAGCTATTTGGATTCAACATGTAAGAAGTAGAAAGTACAGGTATTTGAGTTCAACATGTGAGAAGTAGAAAGTACAGGTATTTGAGTT
Source organism: Champsocephalus esox (assembly GCA_036324585.1). Classification (NCBI taxonomy): domain Eukaryota; kingdom Metazoa; phylum Chordata; class Actinopteri; order Perciformes; family Channichthyidae; genus Champsocephalus; species Champsocephalus esox. The sequence goes on along the minus strand of CM070496.1, from coordinate 12,449,506 downwards.
CAACATGTAAGAAGTAGAAAGTACAGGTATTTGAGTTCAACATGTAAGAAGTAGAACGTACAGGTATTTGGGTTCAACATGTGAGAAGTAGAAAGTACAGGTATTTGGGTTCAACATGTGAGAAGTAGAAAGTACAGGTATGTGTGTTCAACATGTAAAACGTAGAAAGTACAGCTATTTGGGTTCAACATGTGAGAAGTAGAAAGTACAGGTATTTGTGTTCAACATGTAAGAAGTAGAAAGTACAGCTATTTGGGTTCAACATGTAAGAAGTAGAAAGTACAGCTATTTGGATTCAACATGTGAGAAGTAGAAAGTACAGGTATTTGAGTTCAACATGTAAGAAGTAGAAAGTACAGGTATTTGAGTTCAACATGTAAGAAGTAGAAAGTACAGGTATTTGGGTTCAACATGTAAGAAGTAGAAAGTACAGGTATTTGGGTTCAACATGTGAGAAGTAGAAAGTACAGGTATTTGTGTTCAACATGTAAGAAGTAGAAAGTACAGCTATTTGGGTTCAACATGTAAGAAGTAGAAAGTACAGGTATTTGAGTTCAACATGTGAGAAGTAGAAAGTACAGGTATTTGAGTTCAACATGTAAGAAGTAGAAAGTACAGGTATTTTTGTTCAACATGTAAGAAGTAGAAAGTACAGGTATTTGTGTTCAACATGTAAGAAGTAAAAAGTACAGGTATTTGAGTACAGGTATTTGTGTTCAACATGTAAGAAGTAGAAAGTACAGCTATTTGGGTTCAACATGTAAGAAGTAGAAAGTACAGGTATTTGAGTTCAACATGTGAGAAGTAGAAAGTACAGGTATTTGAGTTCAACATGTAAGAAGTAGAAAGTACAGGTATTTGGGTTCAACATGTAAGAAGTAGAAAGTACAGATATTTGTGTTCAACATGTAAGAAGTAGAAAGTACAGGTATTTGGATTCAACATGTAAGAAGTAGAAAGTACAGGTATTTGGGTTCAACATGTGAGAAGTAGAAAGTACAGGTATTTGTGTTCAACATGTAAGAAGTAGAAAGTACAGCTATTTGGATTCAACATGTAAGACGTAGAAAGTACAGGTATTTGAGTTCAACATGTAAGAAGTAGAAAGTACAGGTATTTGAGTTCAACATGTAAGAAGTAGAAAGTACAGGTATTTGGGTTCAACATGTAAGAAGTAGAAAGTACAGGTATTTGTGTTCAACATGTGAGAAGTAGAAAGTACAGGTATTTGTGTTCAACATGTAAGAAGTAGAAAGTACAGCTATTTGGGTTCAACATGTAAGAAGTAGAAAGTACAGGTATTTGAGTTCAACATGTGAGAAGTAGAAAGTACAGGTATTTGAGTTCAACATGTAAGAAGTAGAAAGTACAGCTATTTGGGTTCAAGATGTAAGAAGTAGAAAGTACAGCTATTTGGGTTCAACATGTAAGAAGTAGAAAGTACAGGTATTTGAGTTCAACATGTGAGAAGTAGAAAGTACAGGTATTTGAGTTCAACATGTAAGAAGTAGAAAGTACAGGTATTTGGGTTCAACATGTAAGAAGTAGAAAGTACAGGTATTTGTGTTCAACATGTAAGAAGTAAAAAGTACAGGTATTTGAGTTCAACATGTAAGAAGTAGAAAGTACAGGTATTTGAGTTCAACATGTGAGAAGTAGAAAGTACAGGTATTTGAGGTCAAGATGTAAGAAGTAGAAAGTACAGGTATTTGAGTTCAACATGTAAGAAGTAGAAAGTACAGGTATTTGGATTCAACATGTAAGAAGTAGAAAGTACAGGTATTTGGGTTCAACATGTGAGAAGTAGAAAGTACAGGTATTTGTGTTCAACATGTAAGAAGTAGAAAGTACAGCTATTTGGATTCAACATGTAAGAAGTAGAAAGTACAGGTATTTGAGTTCAACATGTGAGAAGTAGAAAGTACAGGTATTTGAGTTCAACATGTAAGAAGTAGAAAGTACAGGTATTTGGGTTCAACATGTAAGAAGTAGAAAGTACAGGTATTTGGGTTCAACATGTGAGAAGTAGAAAGTACAGGTATTTGAGTTCAACATGTGAGAAGTAGAAAGTACAGGTATTTGGGTTCAACATGTAAGAAGTAGAAAGTACAGGTATTTGGGTTCAACATGAGAGAAGTAGAAAGTACAGGTATTTGTGTTCAACATGTAAGAAGTAGAAAGTACAGGTATTTGAGTTCAGCGTGAGAGAAGTAGAAAGTACAGGTATTTGAGTTCAACATGAGAGAAGTAGAAAGTACAGGTATTTGAGTTCAACGTGAGAGAAGTAGAAAGTACAGGTATTTGAGTTGAACATGTAAGAAGTAGAAAGTACAGGTATTTTAGTTCAACATGTATGAAGTAGAAAGTACAGTTATTTGAGTTCAACATGTAAGAAGTAGAAAGTACAGGTATTTGAGTTCAACATGTAAGAAGTAGAAAGTACAGGTATTAGAGTTCAACATGTAAGAAGTAGAAAGTGCAGGTATTTGAGTTCAACATGTAAGAAGTAGAAAGTGCAGGTATTTGGGTTCAACATGTAAGAAGTAGAAAGTACAGGTATTTGAGTTCAACATGAGAGAAGTAGAAAGTACAGGTATTTGAGTTTAACATGTAAGAAGTAGAAAGTACAGGTATTTGGGTTCAACATGTAAGAAGTAGAAAGTACAGGTATTTGGGTTCAACATGTAAGAAGTCAAAGTAAAAAGTCGTCAGGAAAATAAGTAGTGGAGTAAAGTACTGATACCAGAAACATGTACTTAAGTACAGCAACAAAGTATTTGTACCCCACTACTTCCTACCTCTGGTGATGTTTGCTCACTGTAAGGAAAGGTTATGTAGAAATCTCCCATACCTTCAAACCTCGCTCTGACTCACAAAGGAACATTTGTCTTTTATTCTACAACTCACAAACCGACTGTTCCCCCTACCAACGTGTATCCACAACACAGCAAAAGACAACGTGCTTCCATCCGACGGCAGCAGTTGTTTGACAGCGCGGCGGGGTTGCTGCACGATGAGGGGGAACTGCTGGCATGTTGAACCATAATAATGCCACCGTGTGTGAGTCAGAAGCAGAGGGGTTTCCCCGATACACAAACACAGGCCGGCTGCTTGTTGTTCGCCTCGCTTGACGTTCGTGGAATTCGAGTAGTCTGCATGTTTACTGATACTTGGTTTCTGGTTTGTCCCTTTTTACTTTTTGAGAAATAATTGCGGAGGGAAACAAGGAAACAAGGGGAGCGACAGCTGATGTGGTTTTGTCAGAAAGGAATGAACATCTGCATTGGATTTAACGTGCGGCCCAATACAGACCAAGGGCTTTGGTGACTTTCTCTCTGTCTCTTTCTATTGTTAGGTCGGTCTTTCACAAACAACCTCAACGCAGAAGCACCGTAAACATGCAGTTACTCAAATATCCAGCAGGGGGCGACTCTACAAGTTAAAATACCGGTTGTATTGAAGTCTATGAAAACATGTGCCGACTTTTCGCTTCATAATTACTTCTGTAAACATTTTCCTTGTGAGGTAATGGTCTCGATCTTCAGTAGTACGTATTTTTCATTGCAGTACGATGTTCATTCTGCAAACAATGGTCCCATTTAGAGTTAAGTAGACAAAAAGAAAAAAACTATTTAGGGCGGGCTATCTTGTGATTGACAGGTTAGGGTTTTATGTTCGCCCATTTCTGGTTGAAAAAATCCAAGATGGCCATTGTAGTGAATCATTTTTGTCGTCCTTAAAATGTCGTAATGTCTACTTTTCACTTCATATTGACTTCTGTATATGTTTTTCTGGTCAGGTAATGGTCTCAATCTTCAGCAGTACGTATGTTTCAATGCACTAAGATGTTCATTCTGCATATTATGATCAGATTTAGAGTGAAATTGACAAAAAGCCGCGTACCTTTTAGGGCGGGGCTATCTTGTGATTGACAGGTCGATACCTTGGTGTTGTACAGCTCTCTGTTTTTTCTTTTTCGCAACTTTGAGGTTTTCTGTTTCAGTTTACGCTTCCTAAAAGTTAAGTGGATTATTTTATTTGTGGTAAAATGTTAGTGTTCGATTGTATGTCAACCCACGTTTCGGGCCATTTCTGGTTGCAAAAAAACCAAGATGGCGAGGGTCGTGAATCCTTTTGATCGTCCTTAAAATGTCGTAGTGTCTATCTCGTGTTTATCTCCCTTATTTCTGGTTGCAAAAACATATATGGCGACAGCTCAGAGCCCAAATTTGAGGCGTCAACAAACCAATGGTTGACATCACGGTGACTTTATCTATTCTTTTTACACAGTCTATGATTTCTTCCTCAATATTTCTCCCCCACACATGACTCAAAAAGCGCCATCCTCACCACACAGCCTCGAACGCTTTGTGATTACTTTCTTCTTCTCTGCCGCCACACAGCACACGAAAACAAACACGGGCAAACACAGGCCTGCAGATTTAGAGTATAGGAGAGAGGGCTGCAGTAGTTAAACCCTTGATTTGTACCTCTCCAAACTCTCACAAGTCCCCGGTGCCCCTCCACCCCCGCTCTCCACCTCCCACACAATTCCCAGGTCAACAGAGCTCTCAATATGAGGCGCGTCTGGTCGACTGTGACAGCATATGGTTATCCACTCAAGGTGTCCAGAGACGCTGGCTTTTAATGCATTCCCAGTAAACAATAGAGTTTATTCAATCAGAAGTGGGCAGAGATAGTAGAAGTACACACATGCTTTACTCAAGCAGAAGTACAGATACTCGTGTTTAAAAATACTCTAAAAGTACTAACTTCTTTACTCAAGTGAAAGTAAAGAGGCTTTGAAGTGTGCTTAAGTAAAAAGTACCCATAGCTAGCAGCTGCTTTAAAGAGTAACTGACCTCCCTTTATATTAATAGAACAATAATGTCATCGTTAGCTAATGAATGTTTCCATGGTGACCAACGGCAACATGACAACGTTTCCATTGGTCCCTCTTCTTTAGAGAAGACCAGGAAGTGATGGATACACGGATCGTGTTCCAACCAATAGGCACGCAATGACTCTAAAGAATAATGATCACGCACCAACACACATTCAGACTAAAGGAACCAGCTGTTTGGAAATGAGAGAAGTAGAAAGTACAGGTATTTGAGTTCAACATGTAAGAAGTAGAAAGTACAGGTATTTGAGTTCAACATGTGAGAAGTAGAAAGTACAGGTATTTGAGTTCAACATGAGAGAAGTAGAAAGTACAGGTATTTGAGTTCAACATGTAAGAAGTAGAAAGTACAGGTATTTGAGTTCAACATGTAAGAAGTAGAAAGTACAGGTATTTGAGTTCAACATGTGAGAAGTAGAAAGTACAGGTATTTGAGTTCAACATGAGGGGAGTAGAAAGTACAGGTATTTGAGTTCAACATGAGAGAAGTAGAAAGTACAGGTATTTGAGTTCAACATGTAAGAAGTAGAAAGTACAGGTATTTGAGTTCAACATGTAAGAAGTAGAAAGTACAGGTATTTGAGTTCAACATGTAAGAAGTAGAAAGTACAGGTATTTGGGTTCAACATGTGAGAAGTAGAAAGTACAGGTATTTGAGTTCAACATGTAAGAAGTAGAAAGTACAGGTATTTGAGTTCAACATGTAAGAAGTAGAAAGTACAGGTATTTGGGTTCAACATGTGAGAAGTAGAAAGTACAGGTATTTGAGTTCAACATGTAAGAAGTAGAAAGTACAGGTATTTGAGTTCAACATGTAAGAAGTAGAAAGTACAGGTATTTGAGTTCAACATGAGAGAAGTAGAAAGTACAGGTATTTGAGTTCAACATGAGAGGAGTAGAAAGTACAGGTATTTGAGTTCAACATGAAAGAAGTAGAAAGTACAGGTATTTGAGTTCAACATGTAAGAAGTAGAAAGTACAGGTATTTGAGTTCAACATGTAAGAAGTAGAAAGTACAGGTATTTGGGTTCAACATGTGAGAAGTAGAAAGTACAGGTATTTGAGTTCAACATGAGAGAAGTAGAAAGTACAGGTATTTGAGTTCAACATGTAAGAAGTAGAAAGTACAGGTATTTGAGTTCAACATGTGAGAAGTAGAAAGTACAGGTATTTGAGTTCAACATGAGGGGAGTAGAAAGTACAGGTATTTGAGTTCAACATGAGAGAAGTAGAAAGTACAGGTATTTGAGTTCAACATGTAAGAAGTAGAAAGTACAGGTATTTGAGTTCAACATGTAAGAAGTAGAAAGTACAGGTATTTGAGTTCAACATGTAAGAAGTAGAAAGTACAGGTATTTGGGTTCAACATGTGAGAAGTAGAAAGTACAGGTATTTGAGTTCAACATGTAAGAAGTAGAAAGTACAGGTATTTGAGTTCAACATGTAAGAAGTAGAAATTACAGCTATTTGGGTTCAACATGTGAGAAGTAGAAAGTACAGGTATTTGAGTTCAACATGTAAGAAGTAGAAAGTACAGGTATTTGAGTTCAACATGTAAGAAGTAGAAAGTACAGGTATTTGAGTTCAACATGAGAGAAGTAGAAAGTACAGGTATTTGAGTTCAACATGAGAGGAGTAGAAAGTACAGGTATTTGAGTTCAACATGAAAGAAGTAGAAAGTACAGGTATTTGAGTTCAACATGTAAGAAGTAGAAAGTACAGGTATTTGAGTTCAACATGTAAGAAGTAGAAAGTACAGGTATTTGGGTTCAACATGTGAGAAGTAGAAAGTACAGGTATTTGAGTTCAACATGAGAGAAGTAGAAAGTACAGGTATTTGAGTTCAACATGTAAGAAGTAGAAAGTACAGGTATTTGAGTTCAACATGTAAGAAGTAGAAAGTACAGGTATTTGAGTTCAACATGTGAGAAGTAGAAAGTACAGGTATTTGAGTTCAACATGAGAGAAGTAGAAAGTACAGGTATTTGAGTTCAACATGTGAGAAGTAGAAAGTACAGGTATTTGAGTTCAACATGTGAGAAGTAGAAAGTACAGGTATTTGAGTTCAACATGTAAGAAGTAGAAAGTACAGGTATTTGAGTTCAACATGTAAGAAGTCAAAATAAAAAGTCGTCGGAAAAATAAGTATTGGAATAAAATACTGATAGCAGAAAAATGTACTTAAGTACAGTAAAGAAGTATTTGTACTAGTGGGTACAACGATGAAGAAGTTTGCTTCTTATTTTACTCAAAGATCTGGCATTTAAAATGAGTTTATTTCCTCAATACTTTTACAGTTACTCATCTAACTTCTTCGCTCTCTGAGCAATCAAAATATCATCTTTGGGGAGTCGAGCGTCTGGCAGAATAGGAGCTGCGAGCGAAGCATAAACACACCAAATTAAACACTGATTACATCATATTTCGAGTCGGGCGGCTCCGATGGCATCACGTGAAGTTATATGGGCTCTGTCAGTTACCTTTAAGAGCATGGAGACGATGTTTACTTTGAGAAAACAAGTGTACGTTTTGCCTGTTAGAGGCGCGGCTCCTAAAGTGCTCTGCAGATTTGAGCAGAGTAAACATATGATATTAGCATGATGTAAACCCAGAAGACTTTAACCTCGGTATTTATAATGTTCAAGATTACCAATGAAGCTGATTTTATTCCATCATACTCTGTGTGTCGGACTGGATGATAGACAGCCTGACCTGCTGTGTGTGTGTGTGTGTGTGTGTGTGTGTGTGTGTGTGTGTGTGTGTGTGTGTGTGTGTCAGCGGTGGGAAGTAGTGGAGTACAAATCTTTTATTACTGTACTTTACTGACGACTTTTTCCTTTGACTTCTTACATGTTGAACTCAAATACCTGTACTTTCTACTTCTCTCATGTTGAACCCAAATACCTGTACTTTCTACTTCTTACATGTTGAACCCAAATACCTGTACTTTCTACTTCTTACATGTTGAACCCAAATACCTGTACTTTCTACTTCTTACATGTTGAACCCAAATACCTGTACTTTCTACTTCTCTCATGTTGAACCGAAATACCTGTACTTTCTACTTCTTACATGTTGAACTCAAATACCTGTACTTTCTACTTCTTACATGTTGAACCGAAATACCTGTACTTTCTACTTCTCACATGTTGAACCGAAATACCTGTACTTTCTACTTCTTACATGTTGAACCCAAATACCTGTACTTTCTACTTCTTACATGTTGAACCCAAATACCTGTACTTTCTACTTCTTACATGTTGAACTCAAATACCTGTACTTTCTACTTCTTACATGTTGAACTCAAATACCTGTACTTTCTACTTCTTACATGTTGAACCCAAATACCTGTACTTTCTACTTCTCACATGTTGAACTCAAATACCTGTACTTTCTACTTCTTACATGTTGAACTCAAATACCTGTACTTTCTACTTCTTACATGTTGAACCCAAATACCTGTACTTTCTACTTCTTACATGTTGAACCCAAATACCTGTACTTTCTACTTCTTACTGTTGAACTCAAATACCTGTACTTTCTACTTCTTACGTGTTGAACTCAAATACCTGTACTTTCTACTTCTTACATGTTGAACCCAAATACCTGTACTTTCTACTTCTTACATGTTGAACTCAAATACCTGTACTTTCTACTTCTTACGTGTTGAACTCAAATACCTGTACTTTCGACTTCTTACATGTTGAACTCAAGTACCTGTACTTTCTACTTCTCACATGTTGCTAGTTATGGGTATTTTCTACTGAAGTACACTTCAAAGCCTCTTTACTTTGACTTGAGTAAAGAAGTTTAGTCAGTACTTCTACTTTTATCAGAGTATTTTAAAACACGAGTATCTGTACTTCTACTTTAGTTAAGGATGGGTGTACTTTTGACATGTGGTGTGTGTGTGTGCGCGCGTGCGTGTGTGTGCGCGCGCGCGCGTGTGTGTGTGTGCGTGTGTGCGTGCAGAGGCTGATAGCATCTGCTCCCCTGGGTTAATGGGAGAGTTATTATTATTATCCTATTAGAGCCCCTCCTCCCCTCTCATCACTTCAGAGAGACGAGCCTAATGGCCGCACAGCTGACTGTCCGTCGGGAACACCGGGAGAATTACCCGACAACGGATTATCCCGATGAGTCAGACGTCATAAAGAGAGAATTGCAGCTTCCCTTCCTGTGTTGAAGTGGAGGAATGCTACTAAAAGGAAACGTTTTTTTATGCTACAAATTAGGATTTTACATGCAAAGTATATGATGATGAGTTTATAAAATATCATGCATTTGTATAGATTTAATTACGTAACGGCAGAGGTTGACAATCAAGTATGATTTTGTGATACTTTACTGAAGTATTTTCTGCTATTTTATACTTCTGCATTTTAGTATTTATTTATCAGAAAACTCAAATTATTTTCGATATTTATATTAAGAACTTCTGATGAGTTGTGGTTTACCTGTCCAGCTTTACGAGGTACAACAGTAGAATGCTTATAACAAATAAATAAATCCCAAAATAATGAACCGATATCAAAACATAAAGTCTAATAGTTGAATATAATAATTGCCAGGGGTCATTTCTCTGTATTGTTAGTCAGAATCAGACCCTTTACCTGTCTCGGAAATGTACATTATTACAGCAGCAGAGGAAAATAGACTCGCATATTAAAAAATAAAAATTAAGTATACAAACGGTATTAATATAATACAAGAACATAACAAGTAAAAAAAACGTTTTATTTTTAAACTTAAAGTAGATTTTGCTTGTTTAACTTGCAGTATTCCTGTACAGGAGATGCATATAGTGGAATTTATTAGGGACATAAAGACCTGGGTACTGTTTTCCCATCTAAGTGTCTAAGGACAGAGGGTCTGAGGACAGAGGGTCTGAGGACAGAGGGTCTAAGGACAGAGGGTCTGAGGACAGAGGGTCTAAGGACAGAGGGTCTAAGGACAGAGAGTCTGAGGACAGAGGGTCTGAGGACAGAGGGTCTAAGGACAGAGGGTCTGAGGACAGAGGGTCTGAGGACAGAGGGTCTGAGGACAGAGGGTGTCATATTGTCATACTGATATTCTGCACACACTGTGAAGTGTGGTGTGTGTGTGTGGTGTGTGTGTGTGTGTGTGTGTGTGTATGTGTGTGTGTGTGTGTGTGTGTGTGTGTGTGTGTGTGTGTGTTTGAGGGATTAGACAAAGAGAGAGTAATAAATGACAAAATTATGATTACAATTATGAGTAATAATATATCTTCTTCCTCTTTGTATCAGCCTCCTCTCCTCCTCTCCTCCTCTCCTCCTCCCCTCCTCTCCTCTCCTCCTCTCCTCCTCTCCTCCTCTCCTCCTCTCCTCTCTTCCTCTCCTCCTCTCCTCCTCTCCTCCTCTCCTCCTCCCCTCCTCTCCTCTCTTCCTCTCCTCCTCTCCTCCTCTCCTCTCCTCCTCTCCTCCTCTCCTCCTCTCATCTCCTCCTCCCTCACAGCTGTTTCCAGGATCGATCGCCCTCACATCTCTCTCTCGACATGTCGCGTCATCAATCTGCCCTGCAGGAAGGATCCTCGATAGAAAGCACCTGAGATGGAGGGGAAAGGTGAGGACAGCTTAACGGACGGTCCCCTCTCCTCTTCTTCCTCGGGCCCCGAGCCAATGGGTGAGCATTAGGAAAGCCCCATTAAGCTGTCATCCAGGGCTTTGGACGACACAGAGCAGCTTCTCCACATGTGAGCGTGCTTTGCGGAGACCGGTCAGCCATCTATTCATAAAATAAAAGCATTCAGACTTAAAAAGCAAACCGTTTTCACGCTTTCAGGCAAATGATATCAACAGTTTTGGAGCATATTTGAATAGGGTGTGGTTTGGATCTTATAACCAAAGCCACGGAGAGACGGCACAGCAGACACACTATCCCAACACCAAGAGATGCACTTTCAATATCCTGCTCTTTAAGGGCCGGTTGTAACTTTAAGACGATATATCAATGCATATATGAATATTGAATATACAGTATATAAAATAATGTATTGGGACATGTAGTTTATGGGCAACGTGCTTCTGTAGCATGTAACCGTATAATAAACATATTATATTCTTTCAGAGCTCTTGTGGGCCACATAAAATGAAGTTGCGGGCCGGATTTGGCCCCCGGGCCTTGAGTTTGACACCCCCGATCTAGACATTACGTTACCTGCACAAGATGCAAGTTCCAATGTCGAAATATACCGAAAATCCACTGCGAACAAGAAGGACTTTCCTCCCGCGACCTGCAGACATCCAAAGGAAGAAGTCGAACTGGAAGTCGACGGTTGTTTATGACCCGATGACAAACCGGCTGTATGACTTCTGTGTGATCTGTGTTGAGTTGGCAGAAACTAGCATAAAGTAGAAGAGGTATTTCTATGAAGTGAGAACGCTTCAATCTCCCGCTGTGTGGAACATGTGCAAAAGGGTATCTTGAGAGAAACGCGTTGACCCGATTCCCCCGACGTTCGTACGAGAAAACGGCTTCATGCAGGGTCCTCGTTGCACATATGTTCGACGGTAAAAGTCAAAGGAAGGACACTTTGAAGATGTGTTCTCTCCTCGTTTCCCATGGTACCTGAAGCAGCACGGAGACATTGACCCAGGCCTCCGATAGGTTGAAGAAGAAAAAGCGTAATTTAGACAACTGGAAGTCAACGAACGGACTCGGTTGTTTATGACCAAGCGACAAACCGGCTATATGACTTCTGTGTGATCTGTGTCGAGTTGGCAGAAACTAGCATAGCATAAAGTAAACGGGACATTTCAAGGAAGTGAGAACGCTTCAATCTCCCGCTGTGTGGAATATGTGTAAAAGGGTATCTTAAGAGAAACGTGTTGACCCGACTTTCATACGAGAAAACGGCTTCATGTAGTGTCCTCCTTGCACATATGTTCGACCGTAAAACTCAAAGGAAGGACACTTTGAAGTCATTCCCTGCTCCAGAGCGCCTGGTTATTTCCCATGGTACCTGAAGGCAGCACGCAGACATTGACCTCCATAAGGGTCCCCTCAGGTCTCATGATGCCCATCCTCAGCATCGTTCAGCTCTAAGGCTCTTGACGTTTTTATGCCGTAACTTCTGCAGCCGAATCAGAGGAGAGGAGGAGAAGAGGAGAGGAGGAGAGGAGGAGGAGAGGAGGATTAAAACAATCCCACCGATCACTGGGGCCTCACTCCGACTGTGCTCACAAAGCGTGCTTCAGGTTTTCCGGGACTTCAAAGGACTCTTGGCGAGGCTGATATATGGCGCGAGGCTCGTACGGAAACCTCGTGGACAAATTCTCTCGGCACCGGATTTGCCCCTGTGACCCATCTTGAGAGAGTGTGGTCAGGAGAGGAAGTGTTCTTGCTTGTTTAAGAGCAGAAGACGAGAAAGGAAGCATGGCGGGCGGTGGCTTTGGTTTGTATCGAGGGGCGAACGCGTCAGACGAGAATCATCCGCCACTGTTTTAACCACGTGTTTAAAAAGTGATCACGTCCAATGGGGCGTGAACTCCGTCTCGGGTCTCACACACACACACACACACACACACACACACACATTTCAGAGTCTTCAGTTTGATGGGCTTCTTCAGTAATTTACGATTTGGTATTTCCAAAGGAAGCCCATGCGTTTCCGTGCCGACCACGCTGGTGCTGATTTACACCGGGAACATTTCATTTCTCCTCCTACCTTCAGCGGTAAACTGTGTCCTTTCACCGCAGCACAGGGACACCATTGTGTGTCGGCATGGCGATAAAGAATACACAGATAAGTGGAGACCGGTTGCAAACAATGGCGTTTCTATTGCAAGTGTGGGTAATCGTCTTGGCGACGGAGGCCCTGTGTTGTTGGCAGCTCCATCGGGCCCTCGGCGTCCCGTTTCCTGCTCTCCGATCGGGTTTCATCACGTGGGGAAACCCGCTCTCGAAAGGCATGGCCGCCGCTAAGATTTCAGATGCTGGCCAGGCCTCTCGGAGGGAACAGGTGTCTCCTCTGTCTCCTTGCGGTCGGGGGCTCGATGTGGAAGCATGGGAAAGGGCAGCCACCCTCAGAGGTTCTACCCCAGCGGACAGGAAACAGAGCGCCTTTCAACTCGGACCTGCATTCAGCTTAAATTGGGATCCTGTTGGAGCCACGGGGAAAGAAAGGGCGGGAACTCTCCCGGTGATTCCCAGTCGGAGGGAAACTATTGTGATGTGTTCATGAGATGAGAAGGGGCGTGGCCACAACTGCTTTACTCTGTGGCATGCTAATACAACAAAGTGACTTTATCGATATTTAGGAACGGAATATTTCCAAAAATCTACAAATTAATGCTTTTTCAATCTTTTTTGCCCGCGGGAAATACGCACGAGAAACGGATGCGACAAAATGCCGCGATCTGGCGCCAGCGCGAACGACGAGAAGCAAAGTGGAAAACTGGATGTTGAGATACAGAAATCAGGGCCTTGGCCGGGACTGCTTTCCGAAAGCTGACGTATAGATATTTAGTGGCACTTGATGAACTGCAGTAACGACATAGTACCCACATTTCTTACAAATATATCGCATATTTTCAAATACTGCAAAAACTATTGTGTATACTGTTGTTATGTATGGCTTTGAGTTACATCTGTGTGTAGCAACTGGGGGATGTTGTGGACCGCTTGAGCAGAGCTGATGCTTCGTGTTCATCGTTACGCTTTTAATCACGTTTGAACTTTCTTCACATTTTCTAGGTTTTCTTTTGTCTTTGTCGTGCACAGATTGTAGCTAAAAGCAGGTGGATGGAAACACATCTAGTTTGAGTAAACACATACACACACACACACACACACACGCACACACACACACACACTCATCTCAAAGTCTCTCACCCTGAGGACACGCTTTTTTCTTTTTGGTCTGACATGAGACAAGAGGGGTTCAGGTCATTGTGCACAGAGATCAAAAGAGCAGCCGTGTGCGTGCGTGTGTGTGTGTGTGTGTGTGTGTGTGGGGGGGTGTGTGTGTGTGTGTGTGTGTGCATGTGTGTGCATGGGTGTGTGTGTGTGTGGGTGTGTGGGGGTGTGTGTGTGTGTGTGTGTGCGCGTGTGTGCATGCGTGTGTGTGTGTGTATGTGTGTGTATATATTTATGTGTGTGTGTGTATGTATGTGTGTGTGTGTGTGTGCGTGTGTGTGTGTGTGTGCGCGCGTGTGTGTGCGTGCGTGTGTGTGTGCATGCGTGTGTGTGTGTGTATATATGTATGTGTGTGTGTGTGTATGTGTGTGCGCGTGTGTGTGTGCGTGTGTGTGCGTGCGCGTGTGCGTGTGTGCGTGTGGGTGTGTGTGCGTGTGTGTGCGCGCGCGCGCGCGTGTGTGTGTGTGCGCCCTGCAGCTCATCAGTGACCTCTGATCAATGGTGCAGGTGTGCGGGAGGGCAGGTAAATATCTTCACACACTCGTCAGGAACACGTCAGGGTGAACTCAGAGGGGGATTATCATAAATCTAACCGCGGGTCCTGAAACGCTTCGTCACGATGCGGTCGCTCACGTCTCGGAGCTGCAGCGGTTATTAATGTGAGCTGTCACGGACAACACGTAAATGATCCCAAAGCAAACAGATACATCCCGCGGGCTCAGAGGAGACGGAACAAAGACGTTTGCAAATGTCTTCGGCGAGCTGCTCCTCGCAGGGTAATGTATCCCTGGGAAGGCCATTAACAACCGTTTCCATTCCAGTGTGTGTGTATTTATGTGTACGTACATGTTTGTATATATATATGTGTGTGTGTGTGTGTGTGTGTGTGTTTATATACATGTGAAGATATTTGTCATTTCAAACAACCTCTAATCTTTCATTTTTATTTGATCCTACCAATTTTGTCCGGTATCTAATTTGCCATGTTGGGATCTCTAAAGAGATATGATTCGCTAAACTTTACTTTTAATTAAATGCGACCCCAAATAAAGAATTAAAGAAACAAAAAAAATACATAAATCTAACCTGAAAACACTTCATGATGATGAGGTCATTCATGTCTTCAGTTATTCATGTTAACTCTCACTGTGTGCGTGTGAGTGTGTGTGTGTGTGTCCTAGTCTTACTATACTTGTGGGGACCTACATCTGTCTACACAGTCACGTGTGGGGACTCGCCTCCCTTATGGGGACAAATTGGAGGTCCCCATAAGGGAGATCATTAATTTTAGGGTGAAGACTTGGTTAGGGTTAGGGTTAGGGTAAGGTTTAGGCATGTGTTGGTTAAGGGTAAGGGTTAAGGGTAAGGGTTACGCATGTGTTGGTTATGGTTAAGGGTAAGGTTAAGGGTAAGGGTTAGGCATGTGTTGGTTATGGTTAAGGGTAAGGTTAAGGGTAAGGGTTAGGCATGTGTTGGTTAAGGGTAAGGTTAAGGGTAAGGGTAAGGGTTAGGGTTAGGCATGTGTTGGTTAAGGGTAAGGTTAAGGGTAAGGGTAAGGGTTAAGGTTAAGGGTTAGGCACGTGGTGGTTATGGTTAAGGGTAAGGTTAAGGGTAAGGGTTAGGCATGTGTTGGTTAAGGGTAAGGGTTAGGTTAAGGGTAAGGGTTAAGGTTAAGGGTTAGGCATGTGTTGGTTAAGGGTAAGGTTAAGGGTAAGGTTAAGGGTAAGGGTTAAGGTTAAGGGTTAGGCACGTGGTGGTTATGGTTAAGGGTAAGGGTTAGGTTAAGGGTAAGGGTTAAGGTTAAGGGTTAGGCATGTGTTGGTTAAGGGTAAGGTTAAGGGTAAGGTTAAGGTTAAGGGTAAGGGTTAGGGTTAGGCATGTGTTGGTTAAGGGTAAGGTTAAGGGTAAGGTTAAGGGTTAGGTTAACGGTAAGGGTAAGGGTAAGGTTAAGGGTAAGGGTTAGGGTTAGGCATGTGTTGGTTAAGGGTAAGGTTAAGGGTAAGGTTAAGGGTAAGGTTAAGGGTAAGGTTAAGGTTAAGGGTAAGGGTTAGGTTAAGTGTAAGGTTAAGGGTTATGTTAAGTGTAAGGTTAAGGGTAAGGTTAAGGTTAAGGGTAAGGGTTAGGGTTGGGCATGTGTTGGTTAGGGTTAAGGTTAGGATAAGTCTCCAGGAAATGCATGTAAGTCAATGTAATGTCCCCTGAAGTCATGTATACCTGGTGTGTGTGTGTGTGTGTGTGTGTGTGTTTAAGTAGATACGTGTGTACACGTGTAGATATTTGTCATGTCAAACAACCCCCTGTACTTTTTCATTTTTATTTTACTTCCCCAGTCTTGTGAAATACCTTCCACTGAGACTATATTCGTGTTTGATCCTAATATAAAAGTAGAATAAAAGTCTTGACGATATTTAATTTGCCATGTTCGGGTCTCTCAAGAGATACGATTCGCTGAACTGTAATTTAAAAGCGACAGTGTCCAGCTCCTCCTGGACTCACTTTCCCAGAATGCAGTATGTTTTTCACGCCGCAGCAGCTTTGATGTTTCCTTCCTATCCAAACAGCGGAGAGCGGCGTCGATTAATCTCGGCGAGGCCGCTCGTAAATCGCCTCTCCGCTCCGTAAACTGCAGAGTCCTCGCCGCCATCCATCAGCAGCCTCCCCTCCGGATGAGGGCGACGGAACGGTGAAGATCCGTCGGGGGATGTCGAGCAAACCCACTGGTGTAACGGTAAATAAAGAAGTGCCTGAACTCTGACCCCCGAGCACTCATCAATCCACCGTGTTTACTTACCCGGCATTTCCTCCTTCCTTCTCTATTATATTCGTCCAACATCTAAACGTGAATCTCTTCTTCAGGCGAATGTCATATTTTGACTGAAATGAACGGTTCAACTTGCTTTGTGGAACTCTTCAAAGCAAAAACCCTTCTGACCAATAGAAACCACCCGTTGTAGTTTTCACACTTCACGTTTTAAGCTTTGATTAAACGGATACGTGTTAATAAGTTGATTGGAAGGCTTTAGAGACGCCAGGGGGACGATGGTGTTGCCTAGCAACCGGCAGGTCCGCTGCAACTCTGACTGCTTTTAAATCCTTTTAATTGAACTGTTCACGTCTTAGACCGCACTGTAACTTTTATCCATGTCTTTTCCTAAATGTTTATTTGATTAGCTTTTCTGTTTGAATGCTGAATGTCTTTCGTTTTTTTGGTAAAGCACTTTGAATTGCCTTGCGTTGAAAGGTGCGATATAAATAAACTTGCCTTGCCTTTGCACAGGTACGCTAACTAGACTGAGCTAACTGGCTCCAGGCGCTCGTTTCACATCGACTGCATTTCTATCATTGAACTTTTAGCAATCAAATGTGCGCATTCACTTCAATGTCTTATCATTTCCTTAACGCTTTAGAGTAGTTCGCTTCCTGTAAGTGGTCCAGAGACGGCCTGTCAAACATTGTTCTGATGCAAAAGCGTTGTTTTCTTTCCAGTTTCATTTTGAAATGCATGTTGTCGTTGTTTCTGTGTCTCTTCCCTGATCGTCTGATTCTTTCGCCCTGCTGCACTTTGTGTTTCGCACGCCCTCCCCAGCTGTGTACGGCGCGTCCACACAGCGGCGTGCGTCGACGCTTGCCGGCGGGCGTGTCTGAAACTCGACCAACAACCAATCACATGAAGCTCCCGCCCCTGACATACGAGCAGCGGTTTGATTGGCTAGAGCTTGTACTGGCATACGATTCGATTGGCTGACGCTTCTGCCGAGGCGTCAAAAGTCTTCTTCTTCTTCTTCTTCTTCTTCTTCTTCTTCTTCTTCTTCTTCTCTTCTTCTTCTTCTTCTTCTTCTTCTTCTTCTTCTTCTTCTTCTTCTTCTTCTTCTTCTTCTTCTTCTCCTCCTCCTCCTCCTCCTCCTCCTCCTCCTCCTCCTCCTCCTCCTTCTTCTTCTTCTTCTTCTTCTTCTTCTTCTTCTTCTTCTTCTTCTTCTTCTTCTTCTTCTTCTTCTTCTTCTTCTTCTTCTCTCCTCCTCCTCCTCTCCTCCTCCTCCTCCTCCTTCTCCTCCTCCTCCTCCTCCTCCCCCTCCTCCTCCTCCTCCTCCTCCTCCTCCTCCTCCTTCTTCTTCTTCTTCTCCTCCTCCTCCTCCTCCTCCTCCTCCTCCTCCTTCTTCTCTTCTTCTTCTTCTTCTTCTCTTCTTCTTCTTCTTCTTCTTCTTCTTCTTCTTCTTCTTCTTCTTCTCTTCTCCTCCTCCTCCTCCTCCTCCCTTCCTCCTTCTTCTTCTTCTTCTTCTTCTTCTTCTTCTTCCTCCTCCTCCTCCTCCTCCTTCATAGTTTCCTCCCTCTCTTCCCCCTCTCATCTCCCGGGGTCTCTCAGACATCTCAGGTGTTCAGACACCCGTGTTGTCTTTGTGTCGCTGTCGTCTGTCTCCGGGCAGGTGTTGCCATGGTGAGGAAAGGCCTGATGACGGAGAGACAGCTTTCCGCCGGACAGGACTCACGGCCGCAGACACAGCGAGCGATGTTGACAAGTTAACCCTTTAAGTCTTACTATTTCCTTTGGAGTTGATATCTAGGACTACGTTTTCCCCCGGCCCGCAGCTCTTCAGATTAGTTTCTGTTCATAAGGGACTTCAGAGATGGAGCTTTCTGCCGGACTCGCGGCCGCAGACACGTGAGGAAATGTTTCACGGTCTTCATGGCGGATTGTTTGTGGAGAAACTCGTGCACTCGTCTGTCCTGAGAGGAACCTCGAGGGAGACATGGCATGCAGACGGGCCAAGATAGAGTCAGACATCCCCTGACTTTATGCTATTTACTGCTTTTACACGTGCATACGCAACATCCCACCACAAGTAAACATTTAGCAGCCGAAAAGGAGATCAATACTTTGAAAAGGAAGATACACATTTGAGGCGTTATAGTCTCATTTGATTGTTTTCTTGCTTAATTGATGAATTATTTGCGTATAAAACGGTGAAAACTTCAACATTTCGCCTCAAGCCCGAGAGGAGTAAGTGGATAAATAAAACTGTATTATAACAATACGGTATTCTGTTTCTCACATTTGTTATATGTTATTTTTTTTATCTGTTCGAAATAAAGACTGAAAGAAAGAAAGAAAAGGAAATCGAGAAGCCTGAACGTCTCGTATGTATGTTCTCATTTGTGTTCATATTGGTCCGAATATGACTGCGGTCTTTCCATAGTAAGATATTTGATATTATTATTATATTATTATATTTGGCCTCGACTAAATTACAGTCACTTATTTCCTGCTATTGCTCTGTATGTTTATTATTACCTTTTGTTTTGTTGCTTCCCATTGTAAAGCGTCCTTGGGTTTCGTGAAAGGCGCTATATGAATTGAAATTATTATTATTATTAGTATACATTTAGGTCGCTCAAAGTACTGTACAATCTTCAAATACTTGTTTCAGAGCGTTGCATATTTAAGGTTTTCCTTAAGAGAGGGAGTGTGGTCAGGAGAGAATGAAACACTTTCTCCAGAACGACATCCAGCGCCTCAGTATTATTTATGGCGGCTAAGCTCATCAAAGCCAAGCCAGAATCCATCACCAGCCTCGGTGACGGCTCGTCTTAAATGTCACAATAAGGCGGCTTAAACCACATCTGACCTCTCTCCTGTTTCCTTTAACAATACCATTTAATAACGATATGCTCCGTCGCGCTCCATTCTGCGATTACATGCCCTCCTTTCAAGAGTTTCCCTCCCGACCGAGATGGATTGGTCTGTCCATGTCCACCTTTGAACCGAGGCGATGTTTTAGTGCCGTGACCTCCATCTATTGCTCGTGCAGAGCTCCAGAAACTCTGATCCAGACGGCTCAATCCCCGGATCAGATTCTGCGGGAGAGGATGTGGAGCCGAGGACACTTCGCAGCCACAGATGGACATCCAGCGGAGAAGAAGGGAACTGACTAGTGCTGCACGATGTTGGAAAAATAATAATAATAATACGGGTCCGCAAACCATCCTTTCTCGAACTTTAATGATACAATTAGTATATATAACCGGATGAAGGATTTTAGTCACGGACGTCTGGATCTCAAGTTATCGGAGCAACGGGCTGAGCTAGCTCGGTTAGCAGCGCCGAACCGGAGGAACACACGAAACCACTTTATTCAGCGTTTCTAACTTTGATCTCCGGGTCCGGTTGCTATGGAGATTTGATCGGTGGCTTGCTGTCACTCACTCGAAAACCCCCCGACACGAGAGCCGCGCACGTTTTCCTTTTTGTAGCAAGCAGCAAAATAATTGTAACATGACGTGTTTGAGACTTAATATCGCAACAAAAAAACATGTGTGATGTGAATATCGCGCATATCGCGATTATCGTCACGACGATGCAGCCCCAGACCTGATGTTACCTTTTGAAATCGCATGCATTATCATGTGACTTCCAGCTGCTCTTGTTACGGATGAAACTGGTCGATGAGACCCGACTGTCTGTCACATCGTAAAGATCGTATCTATCAATTCATGGATTTCTCTGAACGTGGTTGTCGTTGTTTGTAATGCTTTGCTTTCTGTTATTTTGTTCGTGTGTAACTTTGGTTTGAGAAGTGGGCGGGACACACAACAGGGGGTCCTCCGCGATGAAACCTCTCTCTCTCTCCCTCTCTCTTTCCCTCTCTCTCTACCTCTCTCTCTACCTCTCCTTATTGTTGAAACAGCTTCTAATCTCCGTTAGCTCCGAGCTAGCACCAAATGCTAACAACAAGCCGTATCTCTCTCTCTACCTCTCTCTCTCTACTCTCTCTCTCTCTCTCTCTCTCTCTCTCTCTCTCTCTCTCTACCTCTCTCTCTCTCTACCTCTCTCTCTCTCTCTCTCTCTCTCTCTACTCTCTCTCTACTCCTCTACTACCTCTCTCTCTACCTCTCTCTCTACCTCTCTCTCTCTCTACCTCTCTCTCTCTACCTCTCTCTCTCTCTACCTCTCTCTCTCTACCTCTCTCTCTACTCTCTCATCTACCCTCTCTCTCTACCTCTCTCTCTACCTCTCTCTCTCTACCTCTCTCTCTCTCTACCCTCTCTCTCTCTACCCTCTCTCTCTCCCCTCTCTCTCTACCCCTCTCTACCTCTCTCTCTCTCTCCCCCCCCTCTCTCTCTCCCTCTCTCTCTCTACCTCTCTCTCTCTCTCTCTCTCTCTACCTCTCTCTCTCTCTCTACCCCTCTCTCTCTCTCCCTCTCTCTCTCTACCCCTCTCTACCTCTCTCTCTCTCTCCCCCCCTCTCTCTCTCCCTCTCTCTCTCTACCTCTCTCTCTCTCTCTCTCTCTACCTCTCTCTCTCTATCTACCTCTCTCTCTCTCTCCCCCTCTCTCTCTCTACCTCTCTCTCTACCTCTCTCTCTCTCTCTCTCTCTCTAGGGTTAGAAGTCTGTACTACTCTATATTTGGTTTGGAAGATATTGAGATACTTCAGGAAGTGTTTCTTTTCATGTGTGCACTTGTTTTGAAATCTCCTGAAGACACCTTGAACTTGTTCACACACTGAGCAGACCATTAATCTTTACGTGAGATTACAACGATGTTGCCTTGAAAGAAAGACGCTTGAGGCACCTTGACGGTATATTTAGAAAGTTGTGAACACTCATAACTTCTTTCAGACTAGTTTTAAGAAGTCCTCCACACTTCACATTAAGTCGTGTATTTGACTGACTGTGTCTCGTCGTGTCAGGAAAACAAGCCTCCCTTAAAGTCATCAATTGTTTAAACTCAAGGCGAGAAACACATGTATTCTATTCGATTTATTGACTCTCAAGACGGTTCAGGCTTTTCGAACTAGTAGGAGCCACATTTGACTTTAGAGATCGCCGTTTTCAAGCACTTCACACGGCATCCTTAAGGCGAGAATCTACACACCAAAATACAAGTTTTAGCACGGTCCACTTGCAATACGTTGGGCTATTTATCTTCTGCACCATGTCTTCTCTCAGTCGAGTGGAAGGGAAACCTCCAAAGTCCACATCCTGGATTTTATTTCACTAACTTTGTCTGTTTGTGTCTTTTAATGTCTCCTAAATTCACCAATAGTTAGAACTACATAACTCTTCATTTCCATATACTCGAGTTGAAGGGGGATGAGGGGGATGGCATCCCCCCTGAAATAAAAACGGTCAAAATCGTCCCCCTTCTCAAACTGCCATTCCCCCTTTCCATCCCTTGTGTCATTGTATCAATGAACTGGTGTTTCTGCCATTTCAGCATTAATTTAGCGCATTTTGAGTAAAGTACTGCGGGCGAGGGAGCGACACACACACAATGACATGTTTACCAAGTCACTGCCGCTATACTATACGGGTGCCCTAGAGGGCGCCAGAGAGCCGTGATGCGCAGGTAGCGGTCATCACAATGGCCAAGCGACCAGGAGGACAACGCGATCTGAGGGATTTAAGGATAACATTTCAGAGAAGTCAAGAGTCAGTAATCTTAATCATTACTCACTGCTTTAGTCACCAAAGGTGGAATCTATGGACATAAGCAGCAATAACAACTTAGTTTGGAGTTATACGTGTTTCTCTCGTGTTAGCTAGCTGGTCAGACTCAAACTGTTGATGAAATGATACCACCAGCACCAGAAGAGCTGAAGCCCCTCCTTCAAGCAGTGAGCACTCTGTCACCTCCACAGCTGAGTGTGCACGTGGGTTTAGTCAGATGAACATTTTAACCTCAACTAGAAGCTCCCGAGAGGTAAAAAGCATGTCAGCCTTGCTTTTCATCAAGTGAACCCTCCACTGAACAAGCTCAGACCAGAGGTATGCCAAGACTTGGCTTCAAAGCCATTGTTAGCTAACTATCCGAAAGCAAGAGCCAGAAAATTGAGACCAAAAAGCATGATTATGAAAATCTGTGGAAACTTCTATGAGATGGGGAGAGTGGCGTCGGCAGCCGTTGACAACATTGGTCCTATTTTGTATTATCTGTATAATCTTTTAATATATTTTCATATTTTGTCAACAATTTCAATTTGCACTTAATGCCCTGTTAAGATAAGTAACATTGGGAATGTTAACATAAAACATTTGTATTTGAACGGCAATAAAATGATGACGCATCAATATTTTTCATGAAGAATTTACATAATGATTTAATTAATTACGATACGAATGTAACCCTTTGGATACCAGTTTTGATCGTAAACCAGTAACTGCTTTTTTGAAAAAATACACTATAATTTAATATTCTAAAAACTATGTTGACTTTATTATTAGTATAATCAGCTGATCCATCTGAATAATAAAGGAGGGACTGTTAACCTACAAGATTTGTACCATAGACTTCCATTAAAACCACATGTTTGTATCCCCCTCCCCCCCCTTTAATTAAAGTGAAAAAAAGATTTTGCACTAATTGTCCTCTGCATTTTACCCTAAATGTTAGTGTTGCCATGGCAGCCCGGGGACCGACTCTAATTCTGAGGTGCCTTGGTCAAGAGCAATGAAAGTAGAATCTGAACATCCATAACATGCATGTTGTTTTAGGAGTATAATAATTATCTTTATGCTGGTTATGATCAGGAGAAATGGGACCTTTAAAATACGGAAAGCAGGATTATGACTGTATCAAGGTTTGCACTTGTAAATGCATATATGCCAGCAGATGTGTGCACATGTCTTTATATCTCTTTGTTCAAACATATTTTTGAATTACCAGAGATGTAGGCCATCTTCGTGCATGGCCAAATCAATTAAATATAGAAAGTGAAGCCAAAATCCAAAACGTGACGGATTCAATAGAGCTCACCATTGACTCCGAACTTTGTAATTCTTTCAACACGTCGTATTACCGAGCATTCGTTCCTCTCTGCGTTCCTGCGTGTCCTCCTCCTCGCTGGTTCCCACACAGCGGGGGTCATTAAAGGGGTCCGCGCCATGTGGAAAACAGATAGAGCTTTAAATGCCCTCGCTGATAACATGAGCGCCTAGCGGACAGATCACATGGAGCTGCTTTAGTGAAGGAGAGACACCTTGGAAGGGAAGGAGGAGGGAAGTAGTGCATACAAATACTTTGATACTGTACTTAAGTAAATGTTTCTGGTATCAGTACTTTAGTCCACTACTTATTTTTCTGATGACTTTTTACATGTTGAACCCAAATACCTGTACTTTCTACTTTTTACATGTTGAACTCAAATACCTGTACTTTCTACTTCTTACATGTTGAACCCAAATACCTGTACTTTCTACTTCTTACATGTTGAACTCAAATACCTGTACTTTCTACTTCTTACATGTTGAACTCAAATACCTGTACTTTATACTTCTTACATGTTGAACTCAAATACCTGTACTTTCTACTTCTTACATGTTGAACTCAAATACCTGTACTTTCTACTTCTCTCATGTTGAACTCAAATACCTGTACTTTCTACTTCTCACATGTTGAACACAAATACCTGTACTTTCTACTTCTCACATGTTGAACTCAAATACCTGTACTTTCTACTTCTTACATGTTGAACTCAAATACCTGTACTTTCTACTTCTCACATGTTGAACCCAAATACCTGTACTTTCTACTTTTTACATGTTGAACTCAAATACCTGTACTTTCTACTTCTCACATGTTGAACTCAAATACCTGTACTTTCTACTTCTTACATGTTGAACCCAAATACCTGTACTTTCTACTTCTTACACGTTGAACTCAAATACCTGTACTTTCTACTTCTCTCATGTTGAACTCAAATACCTGTACTTTCTACTTCTTACATGTTGAACTCAAATACCTGTACTTTCTACTTCTCACATGTTGAACTCAAATACCTGTACTTTCTACTTCTTACATGTTGAACTCAAATACCTGTACTTTCTACTTCTTACATATTGAACTCAAATACCTGTACTTTCTACTTCTCTCATGTTGAACTCAAATACCTGTACTTTCTACTTCTTACATGTTGAACTCAAATACCTGTACTTTCTACTTCTCTCATGTTGAACTCAAATACCTGTACTTTCTACTTCTCACATGTTGAACTCAAATACCTGTACTTTCTACTTCTCACATGTTGAACTCAAATACCTGTACTTTCTACTTCTTACATGTTGAACTCAAATACCTGTACTTTCTACTTCTCTCATGTTGAACTCAAATACCTGTACTTTCTACTTCTTACATGTTGAACTCAAATACCTGTACTTTCTACTTCTTACATATTGAACTCAAATACCTGTACTTTCTACTTCTCTCATGTTGAACTCAAATACCTGTACTTTCTACTTCTTACATGTTGAACTCAAATACCTGTACTTTCTACTTCTCTCATGTTGAACTCAAATACCTGTACTTTCTACTTCTTTACATGTTGAACTCAAATACCTGTACTTTCTACTTCTTACATGTTGAACTCAAATACCTGTACTTTCTACTTCTTACATGTTGAACTCAAATACCTGTACTTTCTACTTCTCTCATGTTGAACTCAAATACCTGTACTTTCTACTTCTTACATGTTGAACTCAAATACCTGTACTTTCTACTTCTCTCATTTTGAACTCAAATATCTTGTTCTATTGATATAAAGGGAGGTCAGGTACTCTTTAAAGCAGCTGCTAGCTATGGGTACTTTCTACTGAAGTACACTTCAAAGCCTCTTTACTTTCACTTGAGTAAAGAAGTTTAGTCAGTACTTCTACTTTCACCAGACTATTTTTAGACAGCAGAGTGTGTGGAAGTCAATGGAAACACTGCAGTGTGTGTGCGTGTGCGTGTGTGTGTGTGTGTGTGTGTGTGTGTGTGTGTGCGTGTGTGTGTGTGAAGTGGCTCCAACAAGCATCAGGTGTCTCTGGGATTTCAAAGGACGTCTCCTGCTGTGAAGTCCTCGGCTCAGAGACATGTTGAAACACCACGGATTGTTGACGTTAGATATTCCGTGCACGATCGATGCGAATGAACCGCGGTGCGTTACGACTGACGGCAGACGCACCGGTGATGATTATTAAAAAACCCTCTGTATTACCGAGGAGTGATCAGATGTAATCAGCTGCAGTAACCAGATCACGAAGCACCGCTGCGTATGAACACAACATAATTATTAAGTGATTATGGAGATTGCACACTCGCGGGGTTTCTCTTCATTATCTCGCAGCTTAATCAACGCCACGGGCAAGCAGGCTTCAGAGAGGGAGGGAACGGCTTAACAGAGTTGTTCATATAGATAGATATCAAAATAGAAAAAAATGATATCAGGGAAACAAATAGAAAGGTGTCTTTAGAATATGTTAATGTTGGAGTTGTGTATTTCTATTTAAAGTATTTAAAGTACACGTATTTTTTTATCAGCGACAGTTTATATGATTTGTTCATGACCAATCTGCCGTGCAAAACAGTTTAGTCCTGGGTCCATCATTTGGTGTGTGTGTGTGTGTGTGTGCGTGTGTGTGTGTGTGTGTTAGAGATGCATAGAGGGAAGAAGACACAGTGTGTGTGTGTGTGTGTGTGTGTGTGTGTGTGTGTGTGTCTTTTCAAGTGTGTGTGTCTCTATCTCTATGATGACAGAACAAACGACCTCCTTCTGTCATGCATGGCTTTCACAAACCTCCATGGATTTAGAACTCCGTCACCTTGAGGGTGTGTGGTGTGTGTGTGTGTGTGTGTGTGTGTGTGTGTGTGTGTTTGGAGCTGCCTGTTTGTCTCTTTCCACACCGCCATGCAGCCAAACAGCAGGCAGACCCTCTCAACCTCCAGCTTTGATCTAACGGACAGCGGTCTGAGTGTGTGTGTGTGTGTGTGTGTGTGTGTGTGTGTCAGGGGCAGGGGGGATGGTCAGGGTCAGGTGGGGTGGGTCAAAGGTTGCTATCCATCTCCACCGTCCTTTTACAGAAGAGCAGCTACCACTCACTCCAAGTATATAATCTCACACACACACACACACACACACACACACACACACACACACACACACACACACACCATGTATACATCACTTCAGGGGACATTACATTGACTTACATGCATTTCCTGGAGACTTATCCTAACCTTAACCATAACCAACACATGCCTAACCCTAACCCTTACCCTTAACCATACCCTTAACCTAACCAAGTCTTCACCCTAAAATTAATGATTCCCCTCATGGGGACCTCCATTTTGTCCCCATAAGGGAGGCGAGTCCCCACACGTGACTGTATAAACAGATTTGGGTCCCCACAAGTATAGTAATGCTAGAACACACACACACACACACACACATAACACGTTTTGGTTAAAACACTGGTAAAATATGGTAAATGTTGGACTTAACTTGAAATTAACGGTAATATTACAATATTATTATCCTATATATGTGTGATGTGTGTATAGTCAACTTTAAAAGGTGATTGTATGTTGATATTGTGGCCATCACGCTCTGCACTACAACAACTTGAAGTCTTGCCCAGTATGTGTGTCTGATATCGAGTCAGAATATGTCGCTATGTCTCTATGTCTCTATGTCCCTATGTCTCTATGTCCCTATGTCGCTATGTCTCTATGTCTCTATGTCCCTATGTCTCTATGTCCCTATGTCTCTATGTCTCTATGTCTCTATGTCCCTATGTCTCTATGTCCCTATGTCCCTATGTCTCTATGTCCCTATGTCTCTATGTCCCTATGTCTCTATGTCCCCGATGTCTCTATGTCTCTATGTCTCTATGTCCCTATGTCTCTATGTCCCTATGTCTCTATGTCTCTATGTCCCTATGTCTCTCTGTCCCTATGTCTCTCTGTCCCTATGTCTCTATGTCTCTCTGTCCCTATGTCTCTATGTCCCTATGTCTCTATGTCTCTATGTCCCTATGTCTCTATGTCTCTATGTCCCTATGTCTCTATGTCTCTATAAGACACAATGATCAGAGCCGTGGTCGGCTGCAACTCTTTTCCGGTCCACATCACTCAGCAACATGCTCAAGTACATTTCAAAAGGTTGCTAAAGAGATATTGAAGTATTACAAAGTAAATGTGAACTGTGCCTGTGGCTATGGCTGTGTCCCAATTCAGCGGCTGCATCCTCCTGAGGACCCAGCCTTTGAATTCCGCGGAGGACCCAACCGACGTGGGTCCTCCGCGGAATGCGAAATGAGACGGTCTACGGAGCATTTCCTGGTACGTCACCGGCCGTTATCCCTACCTTTTGCCGCCCCCGTCGCCTAGCAACCAGCTGCAGTCAGAAGTGCCGGTAATAATTTCTGACATTTGGCAAAATATTTTCAAACGGTTCAATATGGCTATGTATGCATATGTTATTATGTACACTTATTTGTATTTACTTTTGTTCGGCTTGATGGCGATAACTGGATGACCGTTTTAGTTTCACTTAATTTCACTATAAACTGCATGAAATTATGTTTTGTTTTGTTTTAATCTGGTTGTATGTTTATGTTTATGTGTGTTTTGAGGGTGTGAGGACCCCAGGAAGAGAAGCCAACGCTCATGCTAGCGCTAATGGGGATGCTAATAAAGACATAAGACACTAACGTCAGAGGTGACACGGCAGGATTATGATGTGGAGTAATGTGATTGCACACCTGTGTGTCAGTGCCTGCTAGTGTGTGCGTGTGTGTGTGTGTATCCCCATGTGCCACTCATCTCTTCCAGCCCCTCCCCCGCAGCGGGACAGCCCCCCTCTGCAGGCTGAGTAATTAACGTGCCACCTGATACACAGAGCCTCTCCAGGGGAACACACACACACACACACACACACACACACACACACACTCAGGTGATCCATCACGCGGCGTTAACTGGCCGAGTGTCGCTGTCAGCTGCTCCTCGTTGTGCGATGCTGACCCCGAGGCGAGCCGAGAGACAATCGTGGCCGAAATGACAATCCCCTCTCAAGCAATCTGCAACGCGATGCCGTAAAGCTAATCCTGAAGACGTGAAGTCTCACTGAGAAGCCCTGACTGCTGCCTGCAGGGACACACACACACACACACACACACACACACACACACACACACACGTGGACATTTCTCACAACTCGAGGACTTGTGTGTGAGATTAATGCATTTTATTATCATGTATTTTTGTTCCTCAACTCAAATTGTAATATTTATTTTTGTATATCGTTTTTTTGGTGGTTAATTAAAATAAACTTAGTTCTTGAGTTTTTATTCATATAATTGCTGTTTCATTTGTTAATAGAGATTTGTATATAAAGATACCCATTTTAAATCATGTTGTAGTAAATACAATTATTTCTGTATTTGGAGAATCTTTTTTTAAATTATTATTATCTCTGTATTTATTTGTTGTATTTCATTTAATGAATGAATTGATATGAGAGCACAATGCGAAAAGTTGCATTATTATTATTATTATTATTATTATTATTATTATTATTATTATTATTATTATTATTATTATTATTATTATTATTATTATGATGTATTGTATTATTAATCATATTTATTATTTGATTTGACAGACACAACATAATATATTATTTACATTTAAATAGCCTGTAGTGTTTATGGGCCGTATCTACGTGTGTCCCTTTTTTTACTGTAGGTGCAGCATCTAATGAGTGTGTGTGTGTGTGTGCGTGTGCGTGCGTGTGTGTGTGCGTGCGTGTGTGTGTGTGTGTGTGTGCGGTTACAAAAGCTCAACAACGTTAAATTGAGGGATATTTTTAATTTGAGTTTGATGTTGGAAATGTTGACGAGGAAGTCTTTGAAAGCAGTTTATTACAAACAAGTAACACACACACATTGAAACACACACACACACACACATTGAAACACACACACACACACATGTTGAAACACACACACACACACGTTGAAACACACACACATTGAAACACACACACACTGAAACACACACACATTGAAACACACACACACATTGAAACACACACACACACACTGAAACACACACACATCGTGGTGCACCTGTGCAGACGGAGCGTTTCGCCGAGGCCATAAACGAGAACAGAGAACTCAATAAGTGTCTCGATGTTTCAGGACGTCACGTTCCGCACCTCGACCGTGAAATCGCTTTGATTCCCGATGTGGTCGCGGAGAGTTCAAGCCGCTCAGCAGAACGAGGGGTCCGGGTCGGGGTTCGGTTGCTCGGACGATGCCATCGGAGGACATTTCTCCGAGAGGTCAAAGGTCACGTCAAAGTAAGACGTTTATTCAGACTCGTACCGACGTCGCATCGAAATGATTGAACACTTGTTTCGACGACACGATGGTTAAAAGAAAGAGAGTGAGGGTCCTGCATCTTCTCCACGAGGGAAAGGTGAGAGGTCAACGTAACGCTGGGCTTTCATTTGGATTGATTCAATTATAAAACGCGTATCGTGCAGCTGTCGCATCAGAACGTGACGCGGTGGCACATCGAAGTAAAAAGAGAAAAAACTATTCTAACATTAAAAACTCCACACTACGTCTTACGGTGCTGTGTACCGGAGGGGGGAGAGAGAGAGGAGCGAAGGGGGGGAGAGAGAGAGAGAGGAGCGAAGGGGGGGGGGAGCGAAGGGGGGGAGAGAGAGAGAGGAGCGAAGGGGGGGAGAGAGAGGAGAGAGGAGCGAAGGGGGGGAGAGAGAGGAGAGAGGAGCGAAAGGGGGGAGGAGAGGAGCGAAGGGGGAGAGAGAGAGAGGAGCGAAGGGGGGGAGAGAGAGAGAGGAGCGAAGGGGAGGAGAGAGGAGCGAAGGGGGGGAGAGAGAGGAGAGAGGAGCGAAGGGGGGGAGAGAGAGAGAGAGAGGAGTGAAGGGGGGGAGAGAGAGAGGAGCGAAGGGGGAGAGAGAGAGGAGCGAAGGGGGGGAGGAGAGGAGCGAAGGGGGAGAGAGAAAGAGGAGCGAAGGGGGGAGAGAGAGGAGCGAAGGGGGGGAGAGAGAGAGGAACGAAGGGGGAGAGAGAGAGAGGAGCGAAGGGGGGGAGAGTGAGAGAGGAGCGAAGGGGGGGAGAGAGAGAGAGAGAGGAGCGAAGGGGGGGAGAGAGAGAGAGAGGAGCGAAGGGGGGGAGAGGAGAGAGAGAGGAGCGAAGGGGGGGAGAAAGAGGAGAGAGGAGCGAAGGGGGGGGAGAGAGAGGAGAGAGGAGCGAAGGGGGGGAGAAGAGGAGAGAGGAGCGAAGGGGGGGAGAGAGAGGAGAGAGGAGCGAAGGGGGGGAGAAAGAGGAGAGAGGAGCGAAGGGGGGGAGAGAGAGGAGAGAGGAGCGAGGGGGGGAGAGGAGCGAAGGGGGGGAGAGAGAGGAGCGAAGGGGGGGGGAGAGAGAGAGAGGAGCGAAGAGGGGGGAGAGAGGAGAGAGAGAGAGGAGCGAAGGGGGGGGAGAGAGAGGAGGGAAGGGGGGGGGAGAGGAGCGAAGGGGGAGAGAGGAGCGAAGGGGGGAGAGAGAGGAGCGAAGGGGGGGGGGAGAGAGAGAGAGGAGCGAAGGGGGGGGGGAGAGAGAGAGAGAGAGAGGGAGCGAAGGGGGGAGAGGAGAGGAGGGAAGGGGGGGGAGAGGAGCGAAGGGGGAGAGAGGAGCGAAGGGGGGAGAGAGAGAAGCGAAGGGGGGGAGAGGAGCGAAGGGGGGAGAGAGAGAAGCGAAGGGGGGGAGAGGAGCGAAGGGGGGAGAGAGATGTAATACGGTTTGACGGGCCTCAGCTGCAGAGTGGGTGCTGCAGGGAGCTGGACAAAAATGTCATCTGTGGAAGAAGCCGTGGTTCGACCAATCATCTGAGCCGGGCCGGCTAAACGGATTGGATGGCCGCCCTGTCTGTCAGCCTTCCATCTCGTGCCCTCATTGGGCGTGCATTGCGCGTTCGTGTGTGCTGGAGGAGGGGCTCTGTGAGGAAGTCTGAAGGAAGGGGCGGAGTCTTTTCGGCTGTTCACATGTTAGTGCACTCGAGCCGGTTTCTGAAACGTACCCACCCCCCCTTTAAGTGTTCTTTTTCTTCGCCTGGTTATTTGATATTTCGTTACCTCCCTTTTACCCCCGGGACCCCTGGTGGTTCGCGGGGGTACTGCAGGGGGTTCGCGGGGGTACTGCAGGGGGTTCGCGGGAAGATTTGTATTATTTTCTCCTTTCAGCTTTGTGAAGCACCTTGAGAGATGACGTTGTTTTAAAGTGTGCTATATAAATCAAATGTATTATTATTATTATTATTATTATTATTATTATTATTATTATTATTATTATTATTATTATTCAATTGTAAACAAACACTGCTCGCATACATCTCATTGGTCAGAGAGCTGTGGGCTAACGCTGCCTTTTGCAACACCCTACTTGTGAGAGAGGCTGTGGCTGCCATCAAAACCAAACAGATCAAAGCTGAGCCTTGAGAATGAACTGAGGGGCGGTCTCTGAACAGCAGCCCCGCTCTGAGGAGACCTGCGAGGGACAGCAAGCGCACAGTCACTGAGAGGCTAGCGGGGAACAGGAATGGTGAAGTGATCGTTTGAAACCTGCAGTTGAAATAGAAGTTCATTAATATATTTTTCTTAAAGAAATTAGAATTTATAAATCTACTACTCTGGGAAGAAGGCCTGCCAGTTTTAATTAGGCCAAATTAATTCACAGTATCACAAGCGCTTTAGTTCATGTGTAATCCATAATAAAATATACAATGATAGTTGGATCTTTGTATCTTCTTATTATTAGGAGAGAAACATACAACAATATACAATTAATCCTATCAATATAGATGGGAACCGGGTTGTCCCGAAGATATTTCAATTTCCCAAGGGGCTAGGGACTGAAAGAGTTTAGTGAACCACGGCCTGGACTATTAGGGAACTACACAATAGTTAAAAGAGAAACAACATTGCGTGGAAAGATATTCCTCCTCCTCACATTCCTCTTGTCTTTGCGTGGATTGGTTGAAATGATATAACATGAAGAAGAAGAAGAGTCCAGGTGTGTCCCCTCGTGTCGCCCCGGCAGAGGTTCAGCACACAGTTGATGACAAAGAACCCCTCGCGGCCCATTGTGGCAGCAGAACAATACGAGGGCTGTGATTGGCTAATCCCTCTGACCTGCTGACAGGTCGGGCCTCGGGACTCTTGTGTGACAGCGATGGGAAAACCCAGCCGAGCCATTGTGAGGAGAACATATCATCTCCACTGTCCGGAGCTCTTTGTGATAGTGTCAGAAGACGGACAGGAGAGAGGGAGGGGCGCGAGGGAAGACAGACAGGAGAGAGGGAGGGGCGCGAGGGGAGACGGACAGAGAGAGGGAGGGGCGCGAGGGGACGGGACGGTGCGACCGTGGCTCAGGTGGAGAGGGAGGGGCGCGAGGGGACGGGACGGGACGACCGTGGCTCAGGTGGAGAGGGAGGGGAGCGAGGGAGACGGACAGGAGAGAGGGAGGGGCGCGAGGGAAGACGGACAGGAGAGAGGGAGGGGCGCGAGGGGACGGGACGGTGCGACCGTGGCTCAGGTGGAGAGGGAGGGGTGCGAGGGGACGGGACGGTGCGACCGTGGCTCAGGTGGAGAGGGAGGGGAGCGAGGGGACGGGACGGTGCCCCAAGATCAACGGTTTGCCCCGAGTCTGTGCACGCCGTGATGTACGTACGGCGTATCGTTGGTTTCACGCCTGCACGTGAGGATCCTCGATCACCGCTCACGCTCAGACACAAAGGAGAGATGTGCAGTGTGAGCGTAAAGCAAGACGTGACGAGTTCATCTGTGTGTGAGGGAGACAGGGAGGCTCCACGTGACACACACACACATATCAGGACGTGCATCGAGGCCAGAGAGGGTCTCTCGCTGTAACCCAATCACACAACACACACACACACACACGCACGCACGCACACACACACACCACCATGTATCATCACTTCAGGGGCATTCATTGACTTACATGCATTTCTTGGAGACTTACCACAATATAGTAAGCTAGACCACACACACACCACCCGCACCACACCACACCCATGTATACATCACTTCAGGGGACATTACATTGACTTACATGCATTTCTTGGAGACTTATCCACAAGTATAGTAATGCTAGACCACACACACACACACACACACACACACACACACCTTTAGCAAATGATGGCACAAGATATAACATGCTTTATAAGAAGCGTGGAAGAACAGTGCGTCTTTGGGAGGAACTGTGGGACAGATTTATCTCCTTTCCTAAATGATGACCAAGTGTATCCTAAAGGAGATAATAAAGGAAGCATTGAAGCTCCTTTCCTATAGAGGATCAAACCGCTCTTGATGACACTCAGAAACCTCTGGGTCCTTTCTCTTCCAGGACGTCAGTTCAGGGCGAGGGGTCGACAGAGGAGCCACGCTGCCGAGGAGAGGAGTGACTGAAATGCTTCGGGATCTCCCCTCCTCATTAGCGAGAGAGGGATTCTGAATAACAAACTGCAGCTACACTCGGAGCTGCCTCTGAGTGTTGGCTTTGGACCGACAGCTCCTTCCTGTTCGTGGAAATGCTTACAAACGCTGGATTGTGCTGATGCTGCAATTTGATATCAAAACAGAGAATTAAACACAAGTCGAAAAAGATAAATAATGGTGATTTAACGGGACAATATTCCGGTTGGGAAGCACACAAAGGACACGTTGTTCCTCTCACGTACATCCACGTGTGCTTGTTTAACAGCGAGCTGAACTCTTGTTGTGTGGTGATTATGCAAAGAGGGGAAAGTCAGCCATGCGTGCCAGGAAGTTTCCTAGTTCTTCATGTGTCCAAAGAAAGCGTGCACTAGCGAGGAGATGCTGCCCTCTGCTGGACAACTTGATACTGCACTGTGTGTTACATCCAAATTAGACACATGCCAGTGTATATTCAGTTAGATATGCAAAGGAGGCAGACAGAGGAACTGGATTGCATTAATTATACATTTTAAAATCTCAATTTCTCAAAATCAACTTGATGTTTTGAAAAAATCAGTTTTTGTCTTGATCTAAAACTCAAACGTGTTTTCTGTTTTGTAACTCTGGGTTTGTCCTCTGCAGCTGCACGGCGTCAGTGACCAGGTTAACAAGGTTCGATTCAGGTGTGTGTGTGTGTGTGGGTGTGTGTGTGTGTGTGTGGACTAGCATTACTATACTTGTGGGGACCTACATCTGTTTACATAGTCACGTGTGGGGACTGGCTTCCCTTATGGGGACAAATTGGAGGTCCCCATAAGGGGGTCATTAATGTTAGGGTGAAGACTTGGTTAGGGTTAGGGTTAGGGTTAGGGTTAGGCATGAGTTGGTTATGGTTAAGGTTAGGATAAGTCTCCAGGAAATGCATGTAAGTCAATGTAATGTCCCCTGAAGTGATGTATATATGGTATGTGTGTGGGTCCCACTGAGACCTCTTAAAGTGTCCTCCGAGGTCTCCATCTTTTGTGTCTCAAAGTATTTGTCATGCTTTATTTAAACAGAAGATCTTGAACTGTAACAGGACAAACATTGCTTCACTGCTCTCATTTAAATATCTGTAAACACAGGGACAGGGTGACTTTAGGAAACACACACATGGAGATATGATATATATATATATATATATATATATATATGGTTGTTTCCTTTCTACTGGCCTCACAGAAGACTTGTAATAGTCAACTTAAGATCTTAACCAGTGCATACAATACATGAATGGATGTGTCAAGTCTCAAGTCTTTGCGCTCAAGTCAGGATGGGCAAGTTCAAGTCAAGTCCAAGTCCTAAACTTTAACAAAACGAGTCATAAATGTCATTATGTGCTTTTCACCAAATGTAATCGATCAACAGAATAAAACGTAATGATCAAACCGCTCTTTATTAGTCGCATTAACAATTTAATAATCCATTTTCTCTCAATAAATCCTGAGTGGTTACCAACATAAAAAACCCTGCTCTGAAGGTTATTTTAATTTTACAAATCCTGCACTCAGCTTTCTCCAGTATCTTTGAAAAGCAGCCAGACGCTGCTTCTTTTCGGGTTTCGCTAATTCCTTGACTTTTCCGACGCGCTAGCATTTAAATCCGTCTCCCCGTCGCTCTGTGCAGCTGGCCTGTAACACTACACCTGAGGTGCCCCCCACCCTTCTTTCACATAATGGTATGATCCTAGTGTGTCCTCACATATGATTGACCGCATGGTGGCGCGACAAATAAAGTCCCGCCCCTGCCCGCAAGGATTCTGCTCTCCCCGACGGGAGGCTGCTCTTCTAGCGGCAGCTCGCGATCGGCGTGTTGGAGACCTCTGAATGAAATGATCAAGTCACCTCAAGTCAGAAGGCTCGAGTCCAAGTCAAGTCCCGAGTCCTTGGTGTTCAAGTCCAAGTCGAGTCGCAAGTGTTTTGTGATTTTGTCAAGTCGGGTCTCAAGTCATCAAATCTGACTCGAGTCCAAGTCATGTGACTCGAGTCCACACCTCTGCTTATAATACATTACTTGTAGGACTCTTACTTCGTGTTTCGAAGGGTTAACACTTTGCAAAGTTAGTGAGTGATGCGCATGTTAAGATGCACACTAAGCAGTGCACAGGAAGGATGTTAGAATACATATTATCAATACACGGAAATTACTTTAAACATAAGATGATTATTCTTAGGCTTGATATGCACTGTGCAAAGGGGCTTTATGAGAAGTAAGTGCATGCTGCCATGACTGCTCAGGTTTGAAGTGAGTGTGAGGAGGAGGTGCATGGTTCCCCTCTTCACTTCCTCTCCACTAGATGCCACTCATGTCACATTGCAGATGAGCTTCATTTAAACAGCAGCATTTCTTAATCCCGTCCTTGTTGCTCCTGCAGGTTTCCACACGTCGGCACAAACTCTCTTTTGTTTCATTTGTGAAGAGACAAGTTTCCCCCAAAAAACATCATCAGTGCAGAAAGGATTCACGTCGGACATTTACAAGTTCCCAATGTGATGGAGCAGAAAGGCAGAGAGGGCGAAAGTACACACATCCTTTACTCAAGTAAAGGTACACATACTCATGTTTAAAAATACTCTGGTGAAAGTAGAAGTACTGACTAAACTTCTTTCCTCAAGTCAAAGTAAAGAGGCTTTGAAGTGTGCTTCAGTAGAAAGTACCCATAGCTAGCAGCTGCTTTAAAGAGTACCCGACCTCCCTTTATAGGTATTTGTGTTCAACATGTAAGAAGTAGAAAGTACAGGTATTTGAGTTCAACATGTAAGAAGTAGAAAGTACAGGTATTTGAGTTCAACATGTAAGAAGTAGAAAGTACAGGTATTTGAGTTCAACATGTAAGAAGTAGAAAGTACAGGTATTTGTGTTCAACATGTAAGAAGTAGAAATTACAGGTATTTGAGTTCAACATGTAAGAAGTAGAAAGTACAGGTATTTGAGTTCAACATGTAAGAAGTAGAAAGTACAGGTATTTGGGTTCAACATGTGAGAAGTAGAAAGTACAGGTATTTGAGTTCAACATGTGAGAAGTAGAAAGTACAGGTATTTGTGTTCAACATGTGAGAAGTAGAAAGTACAGGTATTTGTGTTCAACATGTAAGAAGTAGAAAATACAGGTATTTGAGTTCAACATGTAAGAAGTAGAAAGTACAGGTATTTGTGTTCAACATGTAAGAAGTAGAACGTACAGGTATTTGTGTTCAACATGTGAGAAGTAGAAAGTACAGGTATTTGAGTTCAACATGTGAGAAGTAGAAAGTACAGGTATTTGTGTTCAACATGTAAGAAGTAGAAAGTACAGGTATTTGAGTTCAACATGTAAGAAGTAGAAAGTACAGGTATTTGAGTTCAACATGTGAGAAGTAGAAAGTACAGGTATTTGTGTTCAACATGTAAGAAGTAGAAAGTACAGGTATTTGGGTTCAAACATGTAAGAAGTAGAAAGTACAGGTATTTGAGTTCAACATGTAAGAAGTAGAAAGTACAGGTATTTGAGTTCAAAATGTGAGAAGTAGAAAGTACAGGTATTTGAGTTCAACATGTGAGAAGTAGAAAGTACAGGTATTTGAGTTCAAACATGTAAGAAGTAGAAAGTACAGGTATTTGAGTTCAACATGTAAGAAGTAGAATGTACAGGTATTTGAGTTCAAACATGTGAGAAGTAGAAAGTACAGGTATTTGGGTTCAAACATGTAAGAAGTAGAAAGTACAGGTATTTGAGTTCAACATGTAAGAAGTAGAAAGTACAGGTATTTGAGTTCAACATGTGAGAAGTAGAAAGTACAGGTATTTGTGTTCAACATGTAAGAAGTAGAAAGTACAGGTATTTGAGTTCAACATGTAAGAAGTAGAAAGTACAGGTATTTGTGTTCAACATGTAAGAAGTAGAAAGTACAGGTATTTGTGTTCAACATGTGAGAAGTAGAAAGTACAGGTATTTGAGTTCAACATGTGAGAAGTAGAAAGTACAGGTATTTGTGTTCAACATGTAAGAAGTAGAAAGTACAGGTATTTGAGTTCAACATGTGAGAAGTAGAAAGTACAGGTATTTGTGTTCAACATGTAAGAAGTAGAAAGTACAGGTATTTGAGTTCAACATGTGAGAAGTAGAAAGTACAGGTATTTGTGTTCAACATGTAAGAAGTAGAAAGTACAGGTATTTGAGTTCAACATGTAAGAAGTAGAAAGTACAGGTATTTGGGTTCAACATGTAAGAAGTAGAAAGTACAGGTATTTGGGTTCAACATGTAAGAAGTAGAAAGTACAGGTATTTGAGTTCAACATGTAAGAAGTAGAAAGTACAGGTATTTGAGTTCAACATGTAAGAAGTAGAAAGTACAGGTATTTGTGTTCAACATGTAAGAAGTAGAAAGTACAGGTATTTGGGTTCAAACATGTAAGAAGTAGAAAGTACAGGTATTTGAGTTCAACATGTAAGAAGTAGAAAGTACAGGTATTTGAGTTCAAACATGTGAGAAGTAGAAAGTACAGGTATTTGTGTTCAACATGTAAGAAGTAGAAAGTACAGGTATTTGGGTTCAACATGTAAGAAGTAGAAAGTACAGGTATTTGAGTTCAACATGTAAGAAGTAGAAAGTACAGGTATTTGAGTTCAAAATGTGAGAAGTAGAAAGTACAGGTATTTGAGTTCAACATGTGAGAAGTAGAAAGTACAGGTATTTGAGTTCAACATGTAAGAAGTAGAAAGTACAGGTATTTGAGTTCAACATGTAAGAAGTAGAAAGTACAGGTATTTGAGTTCAAAATGTGAGAAGTAGAAAGTACAGGTATTTGAGTTCAACATGTAAGAAGTAGAAAGTACAGGTATTTGGGTTCAACATGTAAGAAGTAGAAAGTACAGGTATTTGAGTTCAACATGTAAGAAGTAGAAAGTACAGGTATTTGAGTTCAACATGTGAGAAGTAGAAAGTACAGGTATTTGTGTTCAACATGTAAGAAGTAGAAAGTACAGGTATTTGGGTTCAACATGTAAGAAGTAGAAAGTACAGGTATTTGGGTTCAACATGTAAGAAGTAGAAAGTACAGGTATTTGTGTTCAACATGTAAGAAGTAGAAAGTACAGGTATTTGAGTTCAACATGTGAGAAGTAGAAAGTACAGGTATTTGAGTTCAACATGTAAGAAGTAGAAAGTACAGGTATTTGAGTTCAACATGTGAGAAGTAGAAAGTACAGGTATTTGAGTTCAACATGTAAGAAGTAGAAAGTACAGGTATTTGGGTTCAACATGTAAGAAGTAGAAAGTACAGGTATTTGAGTTCAACATGTAAGAAGTAGAAAGTACAGGTATTTGAGTTCAACATGTGAGAAGTAGAAAGTACAGGTATTTGAGTTCAACATGTAAGAAGTAGAAAGTACAGGTATTTGGGTTCAACATGTAAGAAGTAGAAAGTACAGGTATTTGAGTTCAACATGTAAGAAGTAGAAAGTACAGGTATTTGAGTTCAACATGTAAGAAGTAGAAAGTACAGGTATTTGGGTTCAACATGTAAGAAGTAGAAAGTACAGGTATTTGAGTTCAACATGTGAGAAGTAGAAAGTACAGGTATTTGAGTTCAACATGTAAGAAGTAGAAAGTACAGGTATTTGGGTTCAACATGTAAGAAGTAGAAAGTACAGGTATTTGAGTTCAACATGTGAGAAGTAGAAAGTACAGGTATTTGAGTTCAACATGTAAGAAGTAGAAAGTACAGGTATTTGAGTTCAACATGTAAGAAGTAGAAAGTACAGGTATTTGAGTTCAACATGTAAGAAGTAGAAAGTACAGGTATTTGAGTTCAACATGTGAGAAGTAGAAAGTACAGGTATTTGAGTTCAACATGTAAGAAGTAGAAAGTACAGGTATTTGGGTTCAACATGTAAGAAGTAGAAAGTACAGGTATTTGGGTTCAACATGTAAGAAGTAGAAAGTACAGGTATTTGGGTTCAACATGTAAGAAGTAGAAAGTACAGGTATTTGTGTTCAACATGTAAGAAGTAGAAAGTACAGGTATTTGGGTTCAAAATGTAAGAAGTAGAAAGTACAGGTATTTGAGTTCAACATGTAAGAAGTAGAAAGTACAGGTATTTGAGTTCAACATGTGAGAAGTAGAAAGTACAGGTATTTGAGTTCAACATGTAAGAAGTAGAAAGTACAGGTATTTGGGTTCACAATGTAAGAAGTAGAAGGTACAGGTATTTGAGTTCAACATGTAAGAAGTAGAAAGTACAGGTATGTGAGTTCAAAATGTGAGAAGTAGAAAGTACAGGTATTTGAGTTCAACATGTAAGAAGTAGAAAGTACAGGTATTTGGGTTCAACATGTAAGAAGTAGAAA
Source organism: Champsocephalus esox (assembly GCA_036324585.1). Taxonomy (NCBI): domain Eukaryota; kingdom Metazoa; phylum Chordata; class Actinopteri; order Perciformes; family Channichthyidae; genus Champsocephalus; species Champsocephalus esox. The sequence continues at coordinate 12,409,101 of CM070496.1, read as the reverse complement.
GTACAGGTATTTGTGTTCAACATGTAAGAAGTAGAAAGTACAGGTATTTGGGTTCAAAATGTAAGAAGTAGAAAGTACAGGTATTTGAGTTCAACATGTAAGAAGTAGAAAGTACAGGTATTTGGGTTTAACATGTAAGAAGTAGAAAGTACAGGTATTTGAGTTCAACATGTAAGAAGTAGAAAGTACAGGTATTTGAGTTCAACATGTGAGAAGTAGAAAGTACAGGTATTTGAGTTCAACATGTAAGAAGTAGAATGTACAGGTATTTGAGTTCAACATGTAACAAGTAGAAAGTACAAGTATTTGGGTTCAACATGTAAGAAGTAGAAAGTACAGGTATTTGTGTTCAACATGTAAGAAGTCAAAGTAAAAAGTCGTCAGAAAACAAGTAGTGGAGTAAAGTGCTGATAGTAGGAGCAGAGAGGAGTAGAAAGGAGGAGCAGCTGAGTGTGAGAAGGCGGCTCATTAGCCTGGTTTCTCCCCAGAGAGCAGCTCAGACTTCTGGGAAACTCGGACAGCTGCGACTGCACACAGACTTGATGACAACCCCTCCCCCTCCTCCTCCTCCTCCATCTGTACGCACATCGTTTCGGGGTTTAACAGTATAAAAGACTCCAGAACAAGAGATCACTGTCATCCATTATTCTCTGCTAAGTGTGGATGTTTTATGAATGTGTGTGTGTGTGTGTACTGTGTGTGAACTTCTGCTTCTCCCTGGCTCTCCGACAGATGCTGTGAAGTTTTTTAGTCTTGACTGAAGCGACTGCCGTCGGATGACACGGCTCAGCGTCTCCAGAGAGCGACGGCTGCAGACCGGAATACTTAAATCTGCTCTGAGTACTTCTGAAAAACTACAAACTTTATAAACTTGTGTTGGTGCTACTGATATATGAATTGTTTGAGTGGGGATGCACATCATGACGGTGTGTATTTCAGAGTTAAAAAGTGAATAATAGAGGTTTTTTAAATCCAGGAATGTTGTTTTGTGACTGTCTACAAGTTTCTCGATGGTTTTGAGAGAGATATTCCACAGTTGGAGTTAAGCTGCACAAATGAATCAGATATTGGACTTTGTATCTGCTCCAGACGCCACTCGATTAATCTGACTCAATACAGACATCAAGAGTCCTCTGACATCAAGAGTCCTCCGAAGACATTCAAGAAAAAGTGAAATCATGATGAGACTTTGGAAGTGATTTAACTCGAGAGAGAAGACAACCGTTAGTTATAAAACTTTATCTGTAATGCAAACATCTCACAACCACAATAAATACTGTCAGTTTTAAAGAACCCAGCTGCGCACTTCAGCTCAGGGATGAAAATACAAACTGCAGACACATCAGAGAAATAGGAATAGCTGTTGGTTTTGAAACAAGACATTTAAAGACATCTCTCTGTCCATGAAATCCAGACTTTAAACCCCATATAAAAGATGTTACACACAGTGTAAACACACACACACACACACAACCTTTTGACATGCACACAAGAATCTATATCTGAAAACACACGTTTAACTGGCTATACGACACACTCCTCAGCGCGTTGGAGACGAGACCAAAGTTCAAAGTCTTTTTTTAGGACATTTGCAGACAGTTAGAGATCAACACTGTCACGATGTCTCAGCGCGATGATGGGCAGAGGACAGATGTTTTCTGCACGGCTGGACCTATGCTGTCGCTCCACAGAGTCTGACAGAGGGCGGGACATCCGGACCGTCGTCTGATCGACCAATCAGGAACGGCCATGTCTGTTAGAGAGAAAGACGGCGGGATTAACACATCTTCCCTTCAGCAGTGAAACAACAGTGAACATCATGCATTACAAGTACAAAAGCATCCAGTTAAAAGTACTCAATAGGCACGTTCACACCGCAGTACTTTTCCCACAAAGGTTCATGAGAACTCTCTAGTGCTCATGAACTAAGTTCAGATCGCGTTCACACCGGAATAAGTCCCTGGGGAGGGTTAGGCAAATGAAGCCGCTGACTTCACTTCTTCTTCTTCTGCTTTGGGTTTACTGGCAGGCCGCAAACCACTTCAGGGCGTACACTGCCGCCCGGAGTCCCCCGGAAGTCCCCGGCCGGAAGTCCCCGGAGTTGGGGAAGGCTTCAGTAGCAGCTGCTGGGAGTCCCAGCAGCTTCTACTGGAGCCTTCCGAGTAAATCTCCAGAACGCCGACACCTCCTCATCTCCACCGCTCCCATGTTTTATTTTGTGTTGCCATAAGTTAGTCTCTCTGCGTTTCTGCGCTGGGCTAATGCTAATAATGCTAATAATGCTAATAATGCTAATGCTAATAATGCTAATGCGAGGATAATAAAATGGCGGCTTCACAAAACTTTTTGGGAGTGTTACGGGGCGTGGTTTGCAATCCGCCAGCCAATCAGGAATATAGCTCTCTTCTCACAAAAGAGCCGCTCGGGTAAAAAGGTTCGCATGAACTACTTTTAGTACCGGCTCTTTTTGGTGTGAACGCGATCATGAACTAAGTTCGCATGAACCTTTGTGGGAAAAGTACCGCAGTGTGAACGCGCCTAATATGCAGAACAGCCTGTTGTTGAATATAATCATTGATGCGTTATGATGTCGTGTTGATGTGTTTTAATCTCATTAATGTTGAAGCTATTAAAGGAGAGGTTTTTGTGTGCTTGATTGTCACAAATGCATCCACGCAATTATATCTATATCCAATGTAATGCATCATAATTGATTCTGTAACCCAACACCTCACATCCTCACGTCAGCAGTAAAACCCCAGGGGAGAAATACTCTGTTACAAATCAAAGTCATGCATCAAAGTAAAAGTACTCTTTATGCATTCCTGTAAAACATATATATATATATATATTAGTGGATTATAATCGTTGATGCATCACGTGTTTATCACTTGGATTGTGCAGCTGGTGAAGAGAAGCGTTTCTTTGCGATGCATGCTTAACAGTTATATCACAAACAAATCTATGCAATTCTATCTTTATCCAATTTAATACATCGTCATCGTTCTGTAATTATGTTTGGCTCTTTTGGTCTGAATCTGCAACGTTTCTTAAAGTCATAAAATAAAAGTAAAACTGACAATACATACTTCTTAATTCTAGTGGATTAGAAGTATAACGTTGCAAGTAAAGCACCTAAAGATTGTACCCTATAAAGTATTTAAATTGTACCGTACTGTACTTTAGAGATGATTACAATCCTAACTCCTAACTTAAAGGTGGGGTAGGTAAGTTTGAGAAACCGGCTCGAGATCGCTAGAATCTGAAAATACACAAGCGGAGAAAATCTGCCACTTCCTCACAGAGCCCCTCCCCCAACACACACGAACGCGCACATGACCAACGAGGGCACGAGATAAGTCTGTGCCCCGATGGCAGGCTGACAGGCAGGTAGGTCATCCAATCAGATTGGTTGTACTTTTTACAGTATCACGGCTTCTACAGATGACATTTTTTTATGGATTTGTTGTCAAAGCACTTCAGATATTCATTGCTATCGGGATGTTAAGAGCATTCCATGGAATATAACAACAAGTGTATCTCGAGCCGGTTTCTGAAATGTACCTACCACACCTTTAACATCCCGATAGCAATGAATATCTGAAGTGCTTTGACAACAAATCCATACAAAAATATCCTCTGTGGAAGCCGTGGCGCTGTAAAAAGTACTTTTTACAGTATTACCTGCCTGTCAGCCTGCCATCGGGGCACAAACTTATCTCGTGCCCTCATTGGTCATGTGCGCGTTCGTGTGTGTTGGGGGAGGGGCTCTATAAGGAACGGGCAGATTTGTTCCGGCTGTGTATTTTCTAATTCTCGCGCACTCGAGCTGGTTTCTCCGAAATGACCTACCCCACCTTTAAGTTATACACTAAGTAATACTCAGGGCCATGTCTCCGCTGTAGCGTATGTGAATATGCCAATACAACCTTTGATTTGCATTGAATCTCTTTAACCCGGTGTCAGTGTGTGATCTGAACAGTACCAGGTTGACGGGATGTCCGCAGCTCTGGAGCCGGTCCTCCTGCAGAATCTGCCTCAGGTGAGAGATGTAGCTCGAGGCGAGGCGCAGAGTGTCCAGCTTGGAGAGCTTGGTGTCAGCGGGGACCCACGGGAGGCTGGTCTTCAGTCTGGAGAAGGCTTTACTCAGGACCCTCATCCTGGACCTCTCTCTGGCGTTAGCCGCGTTCCTCTGAGTCTGCAAAAGCACACACATCCTTTACTCAAGTAGAAGTACAGATACTCGTGTTTAAAAATACTCTGGTAAAAGTACTGAGTATACTTCTTTACTGAAGTAAAAGTAAAGAAGTATGGGCTTCGAAATGTACTTAAAGGTCCACTATTATACTGTTTCTCATCAATATATCCCAGGTCTCAGATATATACAGAGCCTGTCTCTGATTGGCTGAAACACCGAACAGATCATTGCAGCATTACCCAGAATCCCCTCTGTTTCAGCCCTGTTTCCAAAGTGCTGATTCTCTGTCTGTTACTTTAGATGACAACAAGGAGCCCCTCTGAGAGACATTTGGTTACAAATAACTCAATGGTGCTCTAGGAGGAGATTCAGGTGATAAGGGGGGGGGGTTACCTTGGTTGCTGATTGGCTAACGGTTACTCAAGACAACACATCGTTATGACATCACAAAGTGGCCAAAATCTGATCAGCTCATTTTCAGACAGAAGAGACATGGAGAAGAGGGGACACATGTTGATGTAGAAGAGACACGAAGAAGAGGGGACACGTGTTGATGTAGAAGAGACATGAAGAAGAGGGGACACGTGTTGGTGAAGAAGAGACATGGAGAAGAGGGGACACGTGTTGATGTAGAAGAGACATGGAGAAGAGGGGACACGTGTTGATGTAGAAGAGACATGACGAAGAGGGGACACATGTTGATGAATAAGAGACATGAAGAAGAGGGGACACATGTTGATGTAGAAGAGACATGAAGAAGAGGGGACACATGTTGATGTAGAAGAGACATGAAGAAGAGGGGACACATGTTGATGTAGAAGAGACATGAAGAAGAGGGGACACATGTTGATGTAGAAGAGACATGAAGAAGAGGGGACACATGTTGATGTAGAAGAGACATGAAGAAGAGGGGACACGTGTTGATGTAGAAGAGACATGAGGAAGAGGGGACACGTGTTGATGTAGAAGAGACATGGAGAAGAGGGGACACGTGTTGATGTAGAAGAGACATGGAGAAGAGGGGACACGTGTTGGTGAAGAAGAGACATGGAGAAGAGGGGACACGTGTTGATGTAGAAGAGACATGGAGAAGAGGGGACACGTGTTGATGTAGAAGAGACATGAAGAAGAGGGGACACATGTTGATGAAGAAGAGACATGAAGAAGAGGGGACACATGTTGATGTAGAAGAGACATGAAGAAGAGGGGACACATGTTGATGTAGAAGAGACATGAAGAAGAGGGGACACATGTTGATGTAGAAGAGACATGAAGAAGAGGGGACACATGTTGATGTAGAAGAGACATGAAGAAGAGGGGACAAATGTTGATGTAGAAGAGACATGAAGAAGAGGGGACACATGTTGATGTAGAAGAGACATGGAGAAGAGGGGACATATGTTGATGTAGAAGAGACATGAAGAAGAGGGGACACAGGTTGATGTAGAAGAGACATGGAGAAGAGGGGACACATGTTGATGTAGAAGAGACATGAAGAAGAGGGGACATGTGTTGATGTAGAAGAGACATGAAGAAGAGGGGACATGAAGAAGAGGGGAAACATGTTGATGTAGAAGAGACATGAAGAAGAGGGGACACATGTTGATGTAGAAGAGACATGAAGAAGAGGGGACACATGTTGATGTAGGAGAGACATGAAGAAGAGGGGACACATGTTGATGTAGAAGAGACATGAAGAAGAGGGGACACATGTTGATGTAGAAGAGACATGAAGAAGAGTGGACACATGTTGATGTAGAAGAGACATGAAGAAGAGAGGACACATGTTGATGTAGAAGAGACATGAAGAAGAGGGGACACATGCTGATGAAGAAGAGACATGGAGAAGAGGGGACACATGTTGATGTAGAAGAGACATGAAGAAGAGGGGACACATGTTGATGTAGAAGAGACAAGAAGAAGAGGGGACACATGCTGATGAAGAAGAGACATGGAGAAGAGGAGACACATGTTGATGTAGAAGAGACATGAAGAAGAGGGGACACGTGTTGATGTAGAAGAGACATGAAGAAGAGGGGACACATGTTGATGTAGAAGAGTCATGGAGAAGAGGGGACACATGTTGATGTAGAAGAGACATGAAGAAGAGGGGACACAAGTTGATGTAGAAGAGCCATGAAGAAGAGGGGACACGTGTTGATGTAGAAGAGACATGAAGAAGAGGGGACACATGTTGATGTAGAAGAGACATGAAGAAGAGGGGACACATGTTGATGTAGAAGAGACATGAAGAAGAGGGGACACGTGTTGATGTAGAAGAGACATGAAGAAGAGGGGACACGTGTTGATGTAGAAGAGACATGAAGAAGAGGGGACACATGTTGATGTAGAAGAGACATGAAGAAGAGGGGACACATGTTGATGTAGAAGAGACATGAAGAAGAGGGGACACATGTTGATGTAGAAGAGACATGAAGAAGAGGGGACACATATTATAAAGTATTATTACTGAAGTAAAGTACCTAAAGATTGTATACAGTACTCGAGTATAAGTACAAGTATAAGTACTGTTTAAGAAACATCACATTGAAGGTCAGTACACACTCAGAGAAAGGTACAAAGTATTTGTTGTCCACTACCTCTGGCCTCTCGTCCTTCTGCCCTTTGGACACTTTGCTCTTCATCCTCCGCTCGTCCTCCTCGTCTGAAAACCTGCAGATCTTCCTCCTCCTCGTCACATAATCCTCAGCATCACTCGCAGCGGAGCCGATGGACATCACCTGTAGCTCCGAAGGACCCTCGGCTTTAAGAGAGGAGGAAACACCAGGATAGGAAGCCACTTGTTCTGGCCACCTCTTCGACGAGACGGCACCAGCAGAACTGAAACACGCCTCGCGCTGATCTCCCCTCTAAGGGTCTTGGCATCTGTGCCGAACATTTCTCCTCCCCCTTTCTCTCTAATCCACCGTGACCTCAGACAGACCACAACCCCCTCGGGCTTCTCATTTATTCAACACAAAATGCTCATCATTACATTACATTACATTCTACCCGTGATATACGCTCATTATATCACGGGTAAGAACCAATCAGATTGCTTGATTTGACTTGTCCGTTTTATAATTACATTTCATCGCATTTAGCTGACGCTTCTATCCAAAGCGACTTTCTAGAAGTGCGTTCGACCAACAAAATACAAACGTGAAGAAAACAGAATCATAAAGTACATCAGGCTTCATAGAGACAAGCATTTCAAGTGCTACTCAACTGGCTTTAGAGGAGCCAGTCCTTTGTTAGTATATAAGTGCTTTGTTAGTATATAAGTGCTTTGTTAGTATATAAGTGCTTTGTTAGTATATAAGTGCTTTGTTAGTAGTTCTATCCTCGAGGTGGAGTCGAGAGAGATGAGTGTTCAGTCTGGAAGGTGTGTGAGCTTTCTGCTGTCCTGATGTCAGTGGGCAGCTCATTCCACCATCTTGGAGCCAGGACAGCAAACCCACGTGTTTCTGCTGATGGGAACTTGGGTCCTCCTCGCAGCGAGGGTGCAGCGAGTCGTTTGGCTGATGCAGAGCGGAGTGCACGTGCTGGGGTGTACGGTTTAACCATGTTCTGGATGTAGGAAGGGCCAGATCCATTCGCAGCATGGTACGCAAGCATCTTGAAGTGGATTCTAGCAGTTACCGGAAGCCAGCGGAGGGAGCGGAGGAACGGCGTGGTGTGGAACATTCAGGAAGGTTGAAGACCAGACGAGCCGCTGCATTCTGGGTGAGAGAGGTCGGATGGCACATGCAGGTAGACCAGCCAGGAGGGAGTGGCAGTAGTCTAGGCGTGAGGTGACGAGAGCCTGGACCAGAACCTGCGTGGCTTTCTGGGTCAGCTGGGGACGCGTCCTCCTGATGCTGTAGAGCGTGTGTCTGCAGCAGCGGGTTGGAGCAGCGATGTTTGAAGGACGAACGAGCGAATGGCCCTCAAAAAGAAATCCAAAATAACTAAGAGAATGTCCTCAATCGAGACACAAACAACAAACATGGTGAAAAGAAAGGATGCAAAACATCTTAATGGAACCGTTCTGATCTCACACGGCACCGTACCTTTTACTCACGTACCTGTTATTCACGTTTCACTATCTTCGCTTTTCAATGTTTCTAATGTGTGTTACGCTCTTAACGTCTTTCATCTTCGTAAAGCACCTTGTGATGAGAAGTGCCTGATCCCTTTCTCAAACCTCCCTGCTGATAAAACCCACACGTCTGCAACGTGCTGCAGGAGAGCACGCAGCACACAGCGAGCAGGTCCCGGAGCTGCCGGCGCCACAGATGTGGTGATAGAAACGTCTCGAGGACCTTATCAAAAGTGCCTAATCCTCGGCCGGGTTCACAGAGGGATCGTGTTTCTGCAGATGGAGCCGCTTTCACACGCAGGCCAGCTGTTCCCGGTTCCCATGACATCTGGAGCGCTGGCATGAGGGCGTGGCACCGTCTCCATTCCCATGGTATCGCAGCGAGCTCTGCTTCTTGGTTTGTGTCAGTTCTCTGAGCTTTGAGATCAAGAGGGAGAAGATTCCTGCAAGAAAGAAGATGTTTCATGTTCCAAGCATCATAGTCTAAAACACACCGTGCGCTGCAGTATGTTCAGAAATGCAAGTCGAACTTTTCTCCAAATACAAAAGTGTTGTGTGCACACGGCACTTATCTCCATTCCCAAAGTATCATGCGTTTGTTCTGTCGTGCATCTCGGCAATTCTCGCATTTGTGTTGTGTCTACGAGACAGTCTTCTGAAAGTGTGTGTACAGACAGAGACATCGAAATACCGTTTGCCACAATCCCAAATTCAAAAATATGTGCATACGTACAATCAACAGATTTAAACATATGCACACATTAAGACATACATCAAAGCACAACAATCGATATATAACTTCAATATCTTTGGGATCAAGAGAGTGAATATTTTTGCAGAGATTCTTTCACACAGTGACGTCACGAGCTACCCACAATGCAACGTGCACCATATATATATATATATATATAAATACGCCATTTTCCTGGTGGTGCAAATATCCTGGAGGTGCTAATATAAGCTAGCTAACGTAGCCAGGCAGAGCGCACTAGGTTTTTTTTCTGAATTAACGACCGAAGAAATCGCTGCATGTCTTCGGATTACATCTCTGGACTGGAGGGGTGTGCTCGAGGTCGTTAGCAGCGTGAACTAGAGCTGTGTGGGTTGTCGGATCGCCCTTACAGACTGCCTGCAGATGGAAAAACGACTCTCGAAAGTGGCCTTCGGTCGATTTTGGCAGCGTCTACGTCTATCTTCTGGAAACCCCACTTGTCACGATAATATTATCATGCCGTTGCATATATGTGGTATTTTAGAGTTGACTATATTGATTAAGGCAATAGACGATGATATTCTGCTTGCACCTCGCGTGAAATGGCGCATACCGGAAGTACGGTGTCGCCCTCGGCCCAAAACCCGTATGTGTGTGTGAAAGAATAGAGCACGCAAGAAGTTTTTTTCTCGTCCCAAACTCTTCAGATATCTGCTGCTTCATGTGAGCGATGCAAACGTCTATATATATATATTCAGAAATGCAAGTCGAGTTTTGTCGGAGCTTTTCTCCAGATGAAGAAGCTGTGTGTCCTCTCGACGTGTCCCCAGCAAAGGTCCCTGCAAGCTTTCATTGCACGTGATGCGTCTGACTTTGTTTCATGACGATAGCTGGAGGCTGCCAAGAGTTAGCGGACTGCAGCTGAGAGGCACGCTGTCTTCAGTCGGTCCAAAACGGTGTGCTTAAAGGTGGGGTAGGTAAGTTTGAGAAACCGGCTCGAGATCGCTAGAATTTGAAAATACACAACCGGAGAAAATCTGCCACTTCCTCACAGAGCCCCTCCCCCAACACACACGAACGCGCACATGACCAACGAGGGACACGAGATCAGTGTGTGCCCCGATGGAGGGCTGACAGGCAGGTAGGCCGTCCAATCCGTTTAGCCGGGCGGATTGGTTGTACTTTTTGCAGTATTACGGGTTCTACAGATGACATTTTTGAATGGATTTGTTGTCAAAGCACTTCAGATATTCATTGCTATCGGGACGTTAAGAGCATTCCATGGAATATAACAAAAAGTGTATCTCGAGCCGGTTTCTGAAACTTACCTACCCCACCTTTAAGGCTCTTCCGATTTGTAATATTCCTTTTTTCAAATCAAATCAAATCCAGATAATAGCAAAGGAAGGAATCGGACGGGAGAGGTTCAGAGGCAGCGCGCTCCCCTTTAATTAAGGAGAAAAACAAAACACCGAAAAAAGCTAAAATGATTTGAGAAATATATACGACAACAAGAAGGGAACAACAGAAAAACAAACGTTACGAGACAACAGTCCAATAAAAACAAAGAAATAACTCGGAAGGTGAAAAAACCCACACAATTCATAAACGGATTATCATGAGTCAGAAATAATGACTTTTTTTAACTTTTGGATTTCCTCGTTATCTAAAGGAGGACGGTGATGTGAAAGTGTCCCTCCGCTCAAATGTCCCTTTTCCCCAAATCAAGAATGCTTCTTAATCCGAGGGCAGATTCCCAGGCTTCCCAGAATCCCGCTCTTCAATGGATTTTCCCGTAAAGACGTGACGTCAACTGAAACCTACTCGTCCTTACGTGTCATACAGTCAGATATGAAGGTCGATATCACACGCCTTATTTACACTTTATTTACTATCCTAAAATAGCAATGTTTTGGTTCTCATTTTATTGCACATTTTCAAGAATCTATATCAAAAAGGCATCATTTAAAAAGAACGTCCTCAATCGCCTAATCATGTTTTTCGACGCCGCTTATTGCATGTATTTTCTTAAAGTTCTTGATGTGCTAAATGGAATTTGCAAATTATCAACTTCAATAGGGCTAATGCTAAATGCTAATCTCATCGGACTACAACACGTGTCCCAAACGTCCCGTCTGTGGGCACCGTTAGTCTCGTGAGTCGGTCTGAGGGTAGACTGCTGTACACGTGTCCCAAACGTCCCGTCTGTAGGCACCGTTAGTCTCATGAGTCGGTCTGAGGGTAGGGAGCTGCACACGTGTCCCAAACGTCCCGCGTGTAGGCACCGTTAGTCTCATGAGTCGGTCTGAGGGTAGAGAGCTGCACACGTGTCCCAAACGTCCCGCGTGTAGGCACCGTTAGTCTCTTGAGTCGGTCTGAGGGTAGAGAGCTGCACACGTGTCCCAAACGTCCCGTGTGTAGGCCCCGTTAGTCTCATGAGTCGGTCTGAGGGTAGAGAGCTGTACACGTGTCCCAAACGTCCCGTCTGTAGGCACCGTTAGTCTCATGAGTCGGTCTGAGGGTCGAGAGCTGTACACGTGTCCCAAACGTCCCGTGTGTAGGCCCCGTTAGTCTCATGAGTCGGTCTGAGGGTCGAGAGCTGTACACGTGTCCCAAACGTCCCGTCTGTAGGCACCGTTAGTCTCATGAGTCGGTCTGAGGGTAGAGAGCTGCACACGTGTCCCAAACGTCCCGTCTGTAGGCACCGTTAGTCTCTTGAGTCGGTCTGAGGGTAGAGAGCTGCACACGTGTCCCAAACGTCCCGCGTGTAGGCACCGTTAGTCTCTTGAGTCGGTCTGAGGGTAGAGAGCTGTACACGTGTCCCAAACGTCCCGCGTGTAGGCACCGTTAGTCTCGTGAGTCGGTCTGAGGGTAGAGAGCTGTACACGTGTCCCAAACGTCCCGCGTGTAGGCACCGTTAGTCTCTTGAGTCGGTCTGAGGGTAGAGAGCTGCACACGTGTCCCAAACGTCCCGCGTGTAGTTGATGGCCGTTGGCTCTGACCCTGGGAATAATGAATCCCAGGGATAGAAATCACTTCAAGTAGTATAAAGGGTCGGCTAGCATTAGTCCATCAGCAGAGACTCTCAGGGGTCACGACCTCTGCAGCAGAGCGACAGGTGCGAGATCATGATGTCCCACGCCTCGTTCTGTTTTCCCACAATGCACCTGTGATCCCGACATCAAACCTGAAGCAACGAGCGAGACGATTGGGAAGCATTTCTGTGTTTGAGCATAGATTTTCAAACAATCGGACAAAAGAGTCGGGAATTAAAGTCATATATTTTATATCATCCTCACAGGTTACACACAGAGACATGAGAACTCAAAGTAAACAGTCCATCCTGTCTTATTTCACTCACTTTTAAGACAACAACTCATCTGAATTATCTATCAGTCTTATATTTCATAAGAGGAAAAACCAAATGTCGCTCTGAATTTCCTTTAAATCTAAAATGCCAGTCCTTTATCCACCCGTCTCAACAATCATCATACAAGAAGACATTTTTCACATAAATAACGTTAAGTATTTGTTTATCACAATGTTATATATGTCCTGTAGTATGAAACTCACAACATTTAAGGTAGTTAATAGCTTATAATTCAACTCGAAAGTAAACAGTCCATCTTTAACTCGCCTTTGAGAAAGTTTAAGCCAATTGAAACACATACAATTATTAAATATCAAGCCATCTTTAAATTCTGTCTGCGTCCCAAAAATGATGATGAATTTTCACCGTAAACTGATATTTAAGGCAGTTAAAAGCTTATAATTAAAACGACATTATACATATAACTTATATCTTTTGATATATTGAATAATAATAAGCCCTTTATACGTCGACAGAGTCATCCTTCGCACGGTAAACTCGTCTAGTTGTTGCTTCGTTGTCTACGAAGACACTTTCTTTATCTCTCAGGTCTTTTTTCCCTCGAGGGCCTTCATCAGCGGGACCCACCGGGACATTCCTGCAGCGTGACCTTTGGCCTTCGGTACGCTCGGCCAAAGGTTTCCTCGGACGTTAGCCGGCCCGTCCACCTCGCTCTCCTCCGTCGTGATCTCCATCTTCTGGATGATGAGCTTCAGGAGGGTGTGCTGCTTCTCCATCAAGCAGGACACCTCCTTCATCCTGGGGAGGAGAACACAGACATCTCGGCCTCAGAACGGACATTTTCTGCTGATTATCTATCTATCTGATATCTCGTCTTAATTTCACATTTGTAAGTTGAGCCTCCTATACTAACTGTAAACTTCACAATACAGACAATCAAAACCATTAAGACACCGATCCTGATGTCCTTTAAAGGTCCCGCGTCACGGCCATTTCTACTGATCATAATTCCATCGTTGAGGTCGACGAGAATAGATTTACATTGTTCAATTGTCCCCCGCCTCTCCCTGTGAGCCCACTGTGCTCTGATTGGTCAGCTCGCCCACTCTGTTCTGATGAGTCCACCACCGTTACAGCAGAACATCAGTGATTATGTGTTACCAATCAGGAAGTGAGACCAGTAAGGACAAACAGATGAGAATGCTGCGTGGGGTCTGGGGGTCGTGCTGGCGGGACGTTGAGGGGCTTGCTGCTCCGCCCTGTGAGGCTCGAGGAGAGGACAGTGTGAGCTGGATTACTGGTGTGGTTTCCTGGTTGCTGCGTGGGGTCTGCGAGACACAGCCTGAACTCAGCCTGAGCACCATGGACGCGGGAAGGGGGGGTGCTGAGGGGGCTGCAGCACCCCCATCTGCGAGGCTCCACTAGCACCCCCCGCACCACAAAACGCGGCGCACCTACAGTGTAAGCGCGCCGCTGAGAGAGAGTGAGTGTGTGAGGAGCTCCACGAATTGGTCGTCGTTACGTCACTTGGTTCCCGGATGAAAAAAATGGAAAAATAAAAATGTCCAACGAGGCGTTCTGGGGCAGCAGACGGGTCTTCTCTGTGTTAGAGTTTTACTCGCTACAGGGTGCACTTTGAGGGTGTGTGACCGTTCACATGCAGAAAAGCTACATAGTACACAAGGGGACGGGTGATAAGCAGAAAAGCATGACACGGGCCCTTTAGATAAATAAAATGCATTAAAGTCAACGGGGTGGAGAACAGTGACATCTCGGCCTCAGAACGGACATTTTCTGCTTATTTTCGGCAATTATATCTCGTCTTAAAATCACATTTTTTAAGCTGAGCCTCTTGTATGAGGTGTGAACTTCCCAATACAGACAATAATGTCCTCATGACTGCCCATACTGACGTCCTGTAGTTAAAATCATCATAATGATGGACTTATCCCCAGCATTCAGTATTACGTAAGCAAGTACATCATTCCCTATAAAGAAATGAAAGTGAAAATGGTAAGACATTTGGTAGTTAAGTTGAGATTGAGTAAAAGTGGAACAATATATTACTTGTGTAAGAGTTGAATGTGCTTGTTATAGAAATGCCCACTAGGGGCTGCTCATGCGTCAAAGACAAATGGCTCTTCACACCACGCTGATGCATCCCTTAGCTCTTTGTTATAAAAGTAACAATGCCACCCTCTCAGTATTGAGTATGTACACGGACTCTATTACTAAGTCAATGAAGGCTTTACCTGAGCTTCTGCTTCTTGATCTCGCTCTCCAGCATGGAGCAGGTCTGAGACTTCATCTGCATGCGGCTCCACACGTTATGTGACTCCTCCTCTCCTGTGAAAAACTCCCTGAGGAAGTTCTGTTGGTGAGAAGAAGAGGAGAGGATGAAGAGAGGGGAGTGGACACGAACAAATACAGGGTTAGGCTTAGGGTAGGTAAGAAGTAGAAAGTACAGGTATTTGAGTTCAACATGTGAGAAGTAGAAAGTACAGGTATTTGAGTTCAACATGTGAGAAGTAGAAAGTACAGGTATTTGAGTTCAACATGAGAGAAGTAGAAAGTACAGGTATTTGAGTTCAACATGTAAGAAGTAGAAAGTACAGGTATTTGAGTTCAACATGTGAGAAGTAGAAAGTACAGGTATTTGAGTTCAACATGTAAGAAGTAGAAAGTACAGGTATTTGAGTTCAATATGTAAGAAGTAGAAAGTACAGGTATTTGAGTTCAACATGTAAGAAGTAGAAAGTACAGGTATTTGAGTTCAACATGTGAGAAGTAGAAAGTACAGGTATTTGGGTTCAACGTGTAAGAAGTAGAAAGTACAGGTATTTGAGTTCAACATGTGAGAAGTAGAAAGTACAGGTATTTGAGTTCAACATGAGAGAAGTAGAAAGTACAGGTATTTGAGTTCAACGTGTAAGAAGTAGAAAGTACAGGTATTTGAGTTCAACATGAGAGAAGTAGAAAGTACAGGTATTTGAGTTCAACATGTAAGAAGTAGAAAGTACAGGTATTTGAGTTCAACATGTAAGAAGTAGAAAGTACAGGTATTTGTGTTCAACATGTAAGAAGTAGAAAGTACAGGTATTTGGGTTCAACATGTAAGAAGTAGAAAGTACAGGTATTTGAGTTCAACATGTGAGAAGTAGAAAGTACAGGTATTTGAGTTCAACATGTGAGAAGTAGAAAGTACAGGTATTTGAGTTCAACATGTAAGAAGTAGAAAGTACAGGTATTTGAGTTCAACATGAGAGAAGTAGAAAGTACAGATATTTGAGTTCAACATGAGAGAAGTAGAAAGTACAGGTATTTGAGTTCAACATGAGAGAAGTAGAAAGTACAGGTATTTGAGTTCAACATGAGAGAAGTAGAAAGTACAGGTATTTGGGTTCAACATGTAAGAAGTAGAAAGTACAGGTATTTGAGTTCAACATGTGAGAAGTAGAAAGTACAGGTATTTGTGTTCAACATGTAAGAAGTAGAAAGTACAGGTATTTGGGTTCAACATGAGAGAAGTAGAAAGTACAGGTATTTGGGTTCAACATGTAAGAAGTAGAAAGTACAGGTATTTGGGTTCAACATGTAAGAAGTAGAAAGTACAGGTATTTGGGTTCAACATGTGAGAAGTAGAAAGTACAGGTATTTGGGTTCAACATGTGAGAAGTAGAAAGTACAGGTATTTGAGTTCAACATGAGAGAAGTAGAAAGTACAGGTATTTGAGTTCAACATGTGAGAAGTAGAAAGTACAGGTATTTGTGTTCAACATGTGAGAAGTAGAAAGTACAGGTATTTGAGTTCAACATGTGAGAAGTAGAAAGTACAGGTATTTGAGTTCAACATGTAAGAATTCAAAGTTAAAAGTTGTGGAGTAAAGTACTGGTACCAGAAGAATGTACTTAAGTACAGTAACGAAGTATTTGTACCCCACTACTTCCCACCTCTGAGTAGGAGTGAATTTAAACTGTTCACAGATATACCTATATATATATATTTTGCCTTATGATACATGTCCATGATAACCAGTATATCTGTTTCTCTCTCTCACCCTGGAGCAGTAGCGGTTGGGGTAGATGGTGATCGAGGGTTTGTCGACTCGCTTCATAAACCAGTACGGCAGCTTGTCCTCCAGAGAGGTGTGCAGCTCAATCTGAAGTCACACATACAGATGATGAGTTACCTCTTCACTATGATCTGTCTGCATGCCTCCACTCTCTGGATAACTTCCCTGAGGAAATGGAGACCTTTGGAGTTTGGACCCCTAAACGTGTTTCAGGAAGTTTTTTGCACTCAATGTCCTTCTTTCTCTGAATTACTTCTGATAACCCATGTATCTAAGACATGGTTTAGCAAAGGTGTGTGTAGCTCCCTCTAATCCAAAGATGTATATATCCACAAGTAGCAACAAGCTTGACAACAAACTGTAAGTCAGATGACACACAGGAAGTGACATCAGCAAGCCATGTGCTCGTGCCACCAACACCAAGTCCTCTCTTTTATCTTTATCTTTCCAGTCTTAACAGAGAGTGGCACTCCGACCCACTCAGCCCACTTACCGATATTATCAGAATAAAGCATATTCATTTCAAAGTTATCTTTCTTGCATTAGATATCCACGTGTGTCCTTGCCTTGGAAGTACATGCTACATCTAGCAATACTTCCTGAGGTTAGAGCTCAAAGTAGCATTGATTTAAACCCTGTTACTGTAATTAGAGTAGCAGGGGTAATTCTTCATTGGAAAATATACATGTGATGCCTCGCTGGGCAAATCACTTTTTTTGATGGTTTATTATCTGTTTTTCCAAAATACATAAAAAAAATTAGAAAATAAAAGGTTCATCTTTCTAAAATGTTGGCGTCTGAATTGTCCTCCAATTCTGGAATGACCCGCTTTGCAAAGTTCAAAAAACTATATTGCTCCGTGATTTTGTTCTCCTTCTAATTCCTAATATTTCAGATTATACATTTGAACATATGGCTCCTACAGTGTGTTCTCAATTATTGTGTGTGTGTGTGGACTAGCATTACTATACTTGTGGGGACCTACATCTGTTTACATACTCACGTGTGGGGACTCGCCTCCCTTATGGGGACAAATTAGAGGTCCCCATAAGGGGAATCATTAATTTCAGTGTGAAGACTTGGTTAGGGTAAGGGTTAGGGTTAGGCATGTGTTGTTATGGTTACGGTTAGGATAAGTCTCCAGGAAATGCATGTAAGTCAATGTAATGTCCCCTGAAGTAATGTATACATGGTGTGTGTGTGTGTGTGTGTGTGTGTGCGTGTATGTGTGTGTGTGTATGTGTGTGTGTGTGTGTGTGTGTGTGTGTGTGTGCTCTTCCCATACACACCTGCATGCCTATTCTTTTCAGAGCAGCATTTCGTTGCACCTCGGCGATGTCTCCAACGGCTAACCCGATCTACAACAGAACCGCAAAGCAACGAGAGCATGCGTTTAGTTCGACACCTCCACCTGTGAGTCTGTGAGTGTGTGAGGGTCCGGAGACTCGCCATCAGGTTGACCAGCAGGATGGGCATGAGCAGAACAAAGACGATGAAGATGATGTAGGTCAGGACTCCGAAGGGCAGCTCGTTCTTCAGGTACGTGTCCAGGAAGTTGTTCTGGTAGTTCAGCTCGCCCACCATCATCACGAAGGTCTGGACCACCGACAGAGGAACGCTGTCAAACTCCCTCTGAGGAGGAACAGGAAAGTATTCAAGTTGAACACTGGAGCACAAGTTCGTGCAATGATAATATTTAAATGCTTGTTTTTGAAGATTATGGAAATGCAGAGATCCGCAACGCTGCTTCAAGTCATCGTTAAAACTCAGCTGTTCAGCATGGCCTTTGACCCCTGACCCTGCTTCCACGCGTACACGTAAAGCGGCCTAGGGTCCCTTGAAAGGCGCTTTACAAGTCTAATCTATTATTATTAATATTATTATAACTCTGCGCCCTGAATAATAAAAAAAAGAGAATAATAAAACTGACAAGTCAAATCAAGCAATCTGATTGGTTCTTAGCCGTGATATAATGAGCGTATATCACGGGTAGAATTGTACTTTTCACAAGTCAGTATCCCTCCGCGTCTGAGGAAAACTGTTACATTACGTCCGTTACGAAACTAACGAACAAAGCTTCAGATGGAAACATGTAAGGTTAACTTGGACCTCCGGGGGGCCTCACTATGGAGGAGAGGACTGAGCAGTTTGCTTTTCAAACTGGAACAAGAAGCAGCGGAGAAGTAACGGGGTAGAAACCCTCCTTTTTACGCAGCGGTCCAGACATAGACATCAAACGGCAAAACATATCCAGTGTGCAGTTCCCTTGGCATCAGGGCAGGGATATCTAGATACTTTCCAAGGTTTGACAAAATGAATTGTGCTACTTTTAAAGCAAGCAACGATGTTTTCAAATCTGTAATCAAAGAGGTCCGCGAAAACACTACCGGCCAATCAGATTGCTTGATTTGACTTGTCAGTTTTATAAACATATTTACATTTCTTCCGTTACGAAACAAACTTACAAAGCATAAGATGGAAACATTTAAGATTAACTTCGACCTCCCGGGGGCCTCACGATGGAGGAGTGGACTGACGAGTGCCTATCTCCAGAAAGCCCCTAAACGACGACATGCAGAGCGACGAGAAGAGCAGGCAGACCAACTGGAGACGGACCTCCATTCAAAAGCTTTCTGACGGGGTCTTGAACCAAAGCAGAGACACGATGAGCGTTAGTGGCCACAGGTGCGAAAGGTCTCTCCAGAGCTGCTGGAAGCCGAGTCTCAGGGACCGGAGAAAGTGGAGCAATATTCTCTCCACGCCGAGCGACAGCCAGAACAGTGGTCCAAACCGGGCTTGTCTGGATCAGCGCATGTTTAAAACACAGTCGTTGTCCACGCCGGTTTCAGTTGGATTATTTGTCAGTTGCTCCGATCAGATCGGTCTCCTCCATTTTGTAGATTATTCACTTTTGAATCCACAGAAACACATCGGCAACATCCGGCTTACTTTGAGCACGTTTTAAACAGTTTAATCCCTTTGTGAATTGTTTCCACTTCCGCCGTCCTTTAGTTTCTTCATCCAGCGGGAATCCAAATGAATTAACCCTGAGTCCAATAATCATCAAAGTCGCTCCTTGATTACGCTTTCATCCTCCTTTAACAACACACTTCACATTCATCCAGTTTGTGACGGTAGTTGTAGCATTTTGAGACTTTGAAATTTTAATTACCGCTGTTGCCCCCCCCCCATTATTTGGATGCTGAAACCTGTCCAGCACCAGTAGCATGCTCACGAGGTCACTTGTATATGTTGAGGTTGTTCTAGGCCAGGGGTTCCCAACCTTTATTCCCAAGAGCCCCCGCAATGACTCCTGTTGGAAGTTGCGCCCCCCCCACACACACACACACACACACACACACACACACAAGGGGGGGGCGCAACTTCCAACAGGAGTCATTGCGGGGGCTCTTGGGAATAAAGGTTGGGAACCCCTGGCCTAGAACAACCTCAACATATACAAGTGACCTCGTGAGCATGCTACTGGTGCTGGACAGGTTTCAGTGGCTGCACAATAAACGGCAACAAACAAATTAATGTAAATAAATATCCAAACAATGGATCAACGCTCTCCGTCTAATGTGTTCGCTAGCTGTTAGTGTTGTTTCGTGCAGAAGGCAACGGAGGGACTATTTTATTTTGAACATCATTATTTACCAATAAAAACTATTTAAATTAGAGTGTGTACTTTTCTTTCATATTGCCACGCTGGGTAACGGCTTCGCGTCGGGCCGAACCGCGGCCTGCCGTGAGCTGTTGCTTAAATATAACATAAGCCTTTCTTAGATGATTCCCTCTTTCATGTCTGAATCGTCGATATGAAGATACCGCCAGCAGCTAGTTAGCTTAGCATAGTATTCGTGCTCCCTAGAGGATGAATCACTTGGTATTTATTGCAAAATGGCCTTCGTTCTACTCGTAGGATCATTGTAACGGTTGAAAACGGCAAAACATTGATTTCAAAGCTCTTAATTTGATTGAATTGTGATGTTTCTCTTTCGTCTCGTACCTGGTTGAGCATCAGCGCGTGGAAAGCCAAAGCGAACGCTAGCATCAGGTACAGGAAAATCATCACGATGCGTATCAGCGTCCTCATGATCTCCCAGAACATCACCACGTAGATTCCTACGCCTTCAAACCTGCGGAAACAGCAGCAGTTATTCACCTTTAAAACAAGACGTTGCATCGTGTGCTCGAGGCTCGGAGAACGAATGGGATGACTTTAGTCGTTGTTATTGTTCGTTTGTGTTCTTTGTAATTATTTTTTTCTCTTTGTACATACAATCAGTACAGACCATCGTCTCATTTGTATGTATATATTTAGCTTTCCACTTCTACGATTTTTTTGTTACCCCTATTACAATGTTGTCCATCAGTGTATTCCAGGGCTGCGGTCGAGCAGTCCAAAAATCAGCTCCTATCGTCTATCCCAGTGCTTCTCAAAGTGTGGTTTGCGCCCCCTAGTGGCCCGTGAGTATATTGGTAAAATTTCACATTTGAAATTAATTAATTAATTAAAGTTTTCCGCACTCTCGCGGGAATATCTCCGCAATGGAGCGATCTTAAGTTTCACTTTCGATTGCATGATAAAGCCCAGCGCAACACCTTCGTCACACATGTGGCCACTTGTTGGTACCATATTCAGGCGATTTGTAAAAAACGATGTGTGTTTGGACATTTGTGGAGTTAGGTGGTCCTCGAGTGTTATTTTATTGATTAAGTCCTTGGTATGAACAAGTTTGAGAAACACTGGATCGTCTATCCCTTGACCTCTGAGTGAAACGTCACGGGGTTAAGGAATAGTGGATAGGAGAATTCAAAAGGACTTAGGAGAAGAGACTGCGGTGCTTTGCGGACTACAACATGGATGTTCAATAAGAACGAGGGACTCCTCATCTGGAGACTCTGCTCCGTGCTCTGATGCTTTATGAACGAAATAAAAAAGGAAAGTGAAACTTATGCTCGTCACCCTCTCCCTCCGGTCCACGTTAACGTTCATATTTCTCTTTTTGATTATAATACTGATGAACGTTCAAAACAAAGCACTTTGGCAACTTACCACCTACGGTTTAAAATGCTTAATAAGCACCGTAACTTTCATGATATCATTCTCCGTCATAATCGGTTGTTTCTGTGAACGGCCGACTGTTGAGTGACGGCAAATGCTGCGACCGCAATGCATTGTGGGGCAGCATTTTCTCCTCTCCTTTCGTAAAGGGAGGTTCAGTGGTTCCTAAGCTAAAGGAGGCTATAAAGGAAGCTTGAAACCTCCTTTCCTTCATTCCTCACATGTTGATGTGGAAGAGACATGGAGAAGAGGGGACACATGTTGATGTAGAAGAGACATGAAGAAGAGGGGACACATGTTGATGTAGAAGAGGGGACACATGTTGATGTAGAAGAGGGGACACATGTTGATGTAGAAGAGACATGAAGAAGAGGGGACACATGTTGATGTAGAAGAGACTTGAAGAAGAGGGGACACATGTTGATGTAGAAGAGACATGGAGAAGAGGGGACACATGTTGATGTAGAAGAGACATGGAGAAGAGGGGACACATGTTGATGTAGAAGAGGGGACACATGTTGATGTAGAAGAGACATGAAGAAGAGGGGACACATGTTGATGTAGAAGAGACTTGAAGAAGAGGGGACACATGTTGATGTTGAAGAGACATGAAGAAGAGGGGACACATGTTGATGTAGAAGAGACATGAAGAAGAGGGGACACATGTTGATGTAGGACAGACATGAAGAAGAGGGGACACATGTTGATGTAGAAGAGACATGAAGAAGAGGGGACACATGTTGATGTAGGACAGACATGAAGAAGAGGGGACACATGTTGATGTAGAAGAGACATGAAGAAGAGGGGACACATGTTGGTGCGTAATAGGAGAGCATTACCTCTGCAGGTAAAGCAGGAATCCGATCCAGGAGCTCAACACGGCCAGAGACCCAGCCTGCCAGTGCAGAGAGCCTTCAGCGTTCATCATGGTGGGGACGATGAAGAGGAGCGAGAGCACGGCGGAAAACCAGTCGCTCTGGTTGGAATAATCCTTGAAGTAACTCCAGCGCTTAAAGTGACGAGAAAAGACACACAATGATCATTAAATGCATCGTTCAACGGGACAGATTTCCTTCTCAATGATTTACTGTAAATGTCCCTTGTAATGGAGAGCAGGGGCCTCGTGTATAACGCATTGCGTAGGATTCACGTGGGAAGGTTGCGTACGTCGGACAAAGCAAATAAATACAGACATTTTGCGTACCGGCGTAGGGCGCAGCTTTTGCAGGCTTCACGTAACGCCCATATTTGCCTATAAACAGTCAAAGAAACGCCCCGTATTAATATTCATTCTGACTGACTGCAGGAAGGAGATCGCAGGAAATGAGGACAGAACAAGACGTCTCACACCGTGTCAGATTCTGGTTCTTTTGGGGAGGTGGAGAGAAATCACATTATTTGGTGGAAGCCGTTTGAACCAGAGTAGCAACATAAATAAATAAGTGGTCCGAAAAAAGTTAAAGACAAAAAACACATGACCGTCAGGAGACCCCCCCCCCGTGAGGAGAATCGGGAGGTCCCTGTGGAGTCAATTAATGTTTATTTTTTTATTTGGTGGCTTGTGCTCCAGCTGTCGATCAGCTGCAGCCTGTGCGTCCCCCCCCCCGTCCCCCCCGCAGCAGCTCGACCCACCACTTACAAGGAAATATAACAAATGTGTTGTGTAATACCAGCTGCCACATCTACCAGATACATGGTGTTCTTAGCTTCCATACCGTCTGTGTTTTATGAGCGACTTAGCAAGTCTTAGCAACCGGCATTAAACGTGATTAAACGTGATATTATATAATGCTCGTATCTACAACCTATAGAAAAGCAAAACGGCCTCAGTTCTGTCCTCCTGCTTACCGCATCATTTATGAGAATACATGTCATAACATGAACACAACATATTCGAGGTGGTTTTCAATAACATATCCGTATTTATGTATTCCTCCAGGTTACGTGTGTGTGTGCTGAGGACTCGGAGTCTCAAGCAGGCGTCTGTTCCATCATTTTAAGATCGGCTTCAATCCATGTTTGCGAGTGAATTCTTCATATTTGATAAATGAGAGGGAACATTTTATTTATAGTATTATTTCCACACATGTATCTCCATTCTTCCTTCTGCCGACGGTGTCGCCGTTTCTCGTCTCTCCCGTTGTTGTGCTCAGTCCGTACGCAAGGGTCAGAGTTTGCGTGGAGGACCGCTCAGTACAGCTAAGGGGCGTGGTTCCCCCTTAGCTGTACTGAGCATATACCACGACCTGTCGAGCTATTGCTTAAATATATAATCACTCTTCATCTTTAATTTCCTCAATAAAGCTTCAATGTGGGTGCTTTTGCACGTCCAGAAATGCACTAAATAAACTCCTTAAACAGAAATATATGATTTCTAAACCCGGGCAATGACCTGATTTGCTAAGCCAGAAGTTAATGAGTGCGTTGCATCCTAAGAAAAGACTAGAACGTGTTTTCACTGTACATCAGGACTCAACAACTGCGTGTCCTTCGGGTGTGCAACACAGACAGATTTATTGAAGCGCTGTCCCTTCAATAAGTGAATAAAAGAAAGAAACGTGAGCTTTCCTGCAGAAGTACCTGTTGTGATATCTGCACCAGCTCCTTCCCGATGAAGTAGATGTTCATCACAAACACCATCATCATGCAGAAGGACAGGAACACGGTTTGCTGTGAAAGGAAAGATATTGAGTTAAATGTATGTTTAGATTGTGTTACGACATCTCAGGATCCACGTGTCTGTGATCCTCTCCAGAATGGGAAGGAGTCATCACATACAGAGATCAACTAGTTCCTGAACAGTGTCCTTCACATGCTGATATCCAAGAGAGGGAGTCACACAGTCACAAGATGGAGGCGTACCGGTTCTTGTAAATCATACATCCTGCTGTCGTGAACAAAATACTGACTTTTTCTCTCAATCGGGAAATTCTGACTTTTTCTCAACATTTCTTAAAATTCTGACTTTTTCTCAAAATTCTGACTTTTTCTCAAAATGTTGCCTTTTTTGTAAAATTCTGACTTCCTCAAAATCTGGAAGGAGGCATCACACACAGAGACTAGTTCCTTCACAGTGTCCTTCACATGCTGATATCCAGAGAGGGAGTCACACAGTCACAAGATGGAGGAGTAGAAAGCAGTATTCAATGTTTACTTCAGATTAGCTCCACGTCAGAAATGAGCATGCTTGATGTCTCTCTCCATCGAGGCTGAATCATCATGTTCACCATATAGCTTTCATCTGCCTCAAGCAGTCCTGATGCTCTTCTGGGTCATCTCACATCCTGTCATGTTCACAGCTACAGTTGATACCCTTGTTAGCATGCTGCTCTCATGCTGGAAGAGGACATTCAGTAGTTTCGCGGTGTTTACCTCGACGAAGGAGGTGGGCACCATGACGACGTGATGCTCTCCGGTGTCGCTGGTGTTCAGAGCCGGTCTCTGCATCACGATGAGGTGAGTGAGGGGCAGCAGGCCCATCAGGTACATCACCATGTTGACGATGTGAATCGTGCTGCCGTACGCAAACCTGCAAACAGGCCATCGTTGCGTCACATTATCAAATCATAATTACTGTGGAGGACATCCTGAAGAGAAACTGATAAAAGATTAAAGTGTTTTGACTTTCTTCATGACTTTATTAAAGGGATAGTGGAAATTGAACCCCAAATAGTTTCGTTTTAACTTATATACATGCATAATTACGTTCCAAAACAATCACACCTGATTAAATATAATAATTGCCTTCCGCATGTTAGAAGCACTTTATTGCAGCTTCCCCGAACTTTTTTAGAAACGATAAAATATATATACTCGTGCCTCGTCCAATGTTTGTGTCCGTCTGCCTTTGTTTTCGTCATCACCCGAAGATTCCCGAAGTACTTCGTTTCATTGAGAGGGCGTGGTCGGGAGCAGTAAAATTGAAAATAAAATGAAACTAGGCGCATGAAATAAAAAAAAATGGTTTATTATGTTAAGTTAAACCCAAAATTCGCGGATTTCCACTATCCCTTTAAATATAACGAAAGACAAAGAACCATTTATCAGTTTCTCTCAAGGGGATTTCCTCCACATTAATAATGCGTCTGCACCATCCGTGTTCTTCCCCTTGCTGTACGCACCACTTCATAGCGAGGTACTTCTTGCACACGGGGTGGTTGAGCAGCTCGATGCGGTTGTACTTCACCATCGCCTGCGGGGACGGTGACAGGAAAATTAACCAACAAGAATCGACAAGGTTTAAAAGCATCATATTGATCTAGGGATATAATGTCGGAGCAAGTGGAAGAGGAGAGTGTCTGCGGTTCCGTAATCCATCCAAATAATAATATCCCGAATAAATATCTCACGTCTCCGAGGAAAAGTTTGGAGCTTCGTCAGAAAGGTACATTGCGGCAAGATTGACTAGGAAGGAGGTGGGGAGGAAGTAGGAGTTGAACTGATAGATACTTCGATTTGAAAATACAAGAATGTTCTAGAATAGGGGGAAAGCCTCAAAGGGTTAAAAGCGGCATATTGATCTCCAACGGAAATAATGAAGGCGTCTCTATCCCGTGGGGGAAGAGGAGACGGTTCTGTAATCCATCCAAATCATAATATCCCAAACACATATTCTGCATTTCCGAGAAACAGCTTCGTCAGAAAGGTGGATTAGGATTAGGAGAGAAGTCGAGCCGATCGATAAAGAACGATTGATAGTCATACACGTTACGATGCTGTGGATGGGGAGAAGGCTCCAGTAAAAGTGGGAGTTAACGGAGGTTTAGTGAATAAATCTGTCACGCATCGCTTCCATTTGAAGCTGCCACTCTTCGTCAGCGGCTTCAGAAGAAACTTCCACCGCTTCCCTGCCCGTTGACTTTGAACGGGGATGACGTCACTTTGCCTCGCTTTGTCGCCGAACTGCATTGTGGGGGAGCGAAGCGAAGATTTCCAAGATGTCCAGGATTCAAAAGTTGAGCAATGTTCAACTGTTGAAGCTGAGCTGGAAGCGCTAGCCAATCAAACCGCGTGTGAGCAGGGAGAGCCGGACCGCAGTTCATTTCCTCATATTCCAAACGAGAAGTTACGGGAGCAAATCACCCGGTTCTTTACGACCAGAACTATTACCGGGATCCAAACCGGAGGAACCAGCATGGAGGGAGGGGGCAGAGGCAGGGGGGGAACTGGGAGGGTTTCGCCTGTTTGGGGAGTTTATATATATATATATATATATATGCTTTGTATGTCGGGGGCGGGACATTCATCTGATTGGTTGTTGCTCGCAAAAAATCCCCAAGCTGTCAGACACGCCCAGCTCCAAGATGTTCACGATTTTTGAAAAGCTGCCGTGTGGACGTACCGTAAGGCCGTCAATTCCCAAGTTGCTTGAGAGTAAGAGTATCGATCAAAGTGTATTGACTGCAAAGGGAACCATGCATAGGACACACACACAAGGACATCCATAGTCTCACGTTGAGCGCGGCGAGCGGCTGGATATTCACGTTCTTGTCTTTATACGTTTTCATGGTTTTGAGCGGAGCCTGGAGCCACTGGAAATTGTAATCAATCTACAAAGAAACACACACAACTGTTAAGCGTGGAATATGTTGAATACTATAAATACTGTGTGATATTTTTCTGTTTCAAAACTTGTAGAAGCGCTACGTGATAATCGGGACAGTTGCGGTCGTGCTCAGACTCGGTCACACAGCGGTCCATCAGGTGCTGCGGGAGAGAAACAGAAGCTTTAACACCCCGAGGAGAGAACCAATCAGAGGCCTTCCTTGGCATGTGTCAAACCTTGTAGTTCTCGGGCAGAAACTCAATCATTTCCAATATGGGACAGTCACGGCCGGAGCCGGGCGTGAACGTGATCAGAGACTCACACACTCTGCGAGAAGAACAAAATAAAAAGTAAGTAAGTGAGTAAAACTTTATTTATATAGCACCCTTCTCAACACGGATGTACAACGTGCTTTACAGTACAGTACACAGGACACAATTCACATTCACACTATAACATGTAGAATAAAAGGCATAAAACGGCAGCAGGTAAGACCTAGGATAAAACATACGACAAAACACGAAATTGACACCCGATGGACACACGAATATTGAATTGTGAATTTCGCACGAAGATGGCCCCGAACCACACACGAAGGCAACATCTACATTACATTTAAGACGTACAACTGCAACGAACACAAAGAAGTATGTTACAGTACTATGACACTGCACTGATATCTTCAGACTTTGTTCTTTACTTTCTCCGTCTTTATATGTAGAAGATATTACGTTTTCTCCGTCATGTTGTTTCCATAGCAACAACAACTTCCTGTCAACTCGCCTTCAAAATAATATATTATATCCTTTTTAGTTTCACAGAACACAAATTGGGTTATTTACATAATATGTTTACATGATTTTGTTGTGCAATAAAACAACCCGATGGACCCACGATAAAGGAAAGGTTCAAATTCGGCTGTGATCGTAGCATCGGGCCGTTCGTGAAGGCGTCTGAGCCTTCGTATGATCGCCGGGGGAGTTTCTCAGGCTCCGGCAGCAACCTCGTGAGCGGTGGCAAAATCTTTGGCATGCCAAAAAATAGCCGGAGGACCTTGAGAAGGTTCATTTTCGTGTTAATTCGTGTGTCCGTGTTGCCCTTCGTGAGGCCATCGTGAGGGCATCGTGTTATCATCGGTGCCATCGGGCATTCGCCCCGATCAGAGTGAGGGCGAATGCTCGATGATAACACGAAGATGACACGAAGATGACACGATTCGACAAGATGCCCTCACGAGTGCCTTACGAAGTTGCCGCTCACGAAGTTGCTGCCGGAGCCTGAGAAACTCCACCGGCGGTCATACGATGGCTTAAGATGCCCTCACGAACGGCCCGATGTCGCTACGATCACAGCCGAATTTGAACATTTCCTTTATCGTGTGTCCATCTGGTATCCATTTCGGAACAGTGTGACAGAGGCTTAAACATCTCTATTGAGGCCGAGGTTTTTATTATCTGGGGGAGTTTGTTCCAAAGCCTTGGGGCCGCCGCCTCAAAGGCACGGGCACCCCTAGTCTTTAGCCTGGTTCGGGGCACCCTTAGGAGGCCTTGCTCAGAGCACCTCAGGGCCCGGGTTGTGATGTGCGGGTGGATCAGGTCATTAATGTAGGCTGGGGCTCGGCCATGGACGGCTCTATATGTGAAGACCAGTACTTTGAACTGGGTTCTGAGACGGACAGGGAGCCAGTCATGTTCTTTTGGACCGAGTCAGTAATCTGGCTGCAGCGTTTTGGACCCGTTGTAACCGGTGTATCGATGTTTTGCTGAGGCAGGAGAACAGAGCATTACAGTAATCAAGCCGGGATGAAATAAAGGCATGGATAGCCGTCTCCATTTCTGCGTTGGATAGAACCCCCTGAGCTCGGCAATGTTCCTGAGATGGAAAAAACACGTACGGGTCAGAAGTGTTATGTGTTTGTCTCGTAGCATCTTAAAGTCGAGATGATCAGGATACCAAGATAGGTGACAACATGGACTAGGTTACTTCTTACTTTATTTGACATGCGACTAGTCATTCTATATACTATGCTATTGTATTTCTATTGAGATGTTTAATGTTTATTTCTGGTGTTTTAATTTTCTCTAAATTAAAACTATAAATAAATATAATAAACTACTTCTTATTGTAATGGATGTAATATTAAAAGTAACCCTCGCAGCCCTGAGTAGCAGTAACATTAATACTAAAACATGAACCTGTCACTATCGATGACCGCGTTCACCACGTCCTTCCTCCCGTTCTGCAGAGCTTCGTGCATAAAGGAGCTGTCGTTGTTGTTCAAAGTGATGTCTGCACCCCGAGCCAGCAGGAGGCGCACCGCAGCAACGTGACCCGCTTTCGCCGCCACGTGCAGGGCCGTGCTCTGCGAACAGGAAACAGAATTAAGTAGATTTTTCTACGCGTTTGGATGGATGTTAATCGTGATGCTAACCCCGTCCTCGTCCTTTTTATCCAGCAGCTTGATGTTGGCTGAAAGCAGGATTTCCATCGTCTGTGTGTATCCTTCGGAGGCAGCGTGGTGCAGACACGTCCAGCCCTTGTAATCACTGAGAAGTAGAGGAGAGGTTTGTGGAATAGCTTCTGTAGTGATGGCGAGATGAAGCCTTATGAAGCTTTGAAGGCAAGGCAAGTTTATTCATATCGCACTTTTCAACGCAAGGCAATTCAAAGTGCTTTACAAAAAAACAGACATTAAGCATTAAAAAAGAAAAGCTAATAAAATAAACATTACAAGAAAAAGTACATGGATAAAAGTTACAGTGCAGTCTAAGATATGAATAGTTCAATTCAAAGCAGCGACAAAAGGAAAAGTCTTCTTGCTGGATCTGAAAGTAGTCAGAGTTGCAGCGGACCTGCAGGTTCCTGGGAGTTTGTTCCAGATGCTTGGAGCATAATAACTGAACGCTGCTTCTCCATGTTTAGTTCTGTCTCTGGGGACAGGAAGCTGACCAGTCCCTGAAGACCTGAGAGATCTGTCTCTGGGGACAGGAAGCTGACCAGTCCCTGAAGACCTGAGAGATCTGTCTCTGGGGACAGGAAGCTGACCAGTCCCTGAAGACCTGAGAGATCTGTCTCTCGGGACAGGAAGCTGACCAGTCCCTGAAGACCTGAGAGATCTGTCTCTGGGGACAGGAAGCTGACCAGTCCCTGAAGACCTGAGCGATCTGTCTCTGGGGACAGGAAGCTGACCAGTCCCTGAAGACCTGAGAGATCTGACTCTGGGGACAGGAAGCTGACCAGTCCCTGAAGACCTGAGAGATCTGTCTCTGGGGACAGGAAGCTGACCAGTCCCTGAAGACCTGAGAGATCTGTCTCTGGGGACAGGAAGCTGACCAGTCCCTGAAGACCTGAGAGATCTGTCTCTGGGGACAGGAAGCTGACCAGTCCCTGAATACCTGAGAGATCTGTCTCTGGGGACAGGAAGCTGACCAGTCCCTGAAGACCTGAGAGATCTGTCTCTGGGGACAGAAAGCTGACCAGTCCCTGAAGACCTGAGAGATCTGTCTCTGGGGACAGGAAGCTGACCAGTCCCTGAAGACCTGAGAGATCTGACTCTGGGGGCAGGAAGCTGACCAGTCCCTGAAGACCTGAGAGATCTGTCTCTGGGGACAGGAAGCTGACCAGTCCCTGAAGACCTGAGAGATCTGTCTCTGGGGACAGGAAGCTGACCAGTCCCTGAATACCTGAGAGATCTGTCTCTGGGGACAGGAAGCTGACCAGTCCCTGAAGACCTGAGAGATCTGTCTCTGGGGACAGGAAGCTGACCAGTCCCTGAAGACCTGAGAGATCTGTCTCTGGGGACAGGAAGCTGACCAGTCCCTGAAGACCTGAGAGATCTGTCTCTGGGGACAGGAAGCTGACCAGTCCCTGAAGACCTGAGAGATCTGTCTCTGGGGACAGGAAGCTGACCAGTCCCTGAAGACCTGAGAGATCTGTCTCTGGGGACAGGAAGCTGACCAGTCCCTGAAGACCTGAGAGGTCTGGATGGTTCATAGTTTAGCAGGAGGTCAGAAATGTATTTTGGGCCTAAACCATTCAGTGCTTTACAAACCAGCAGCAGTATTTATAAATCTATTCTTTGACACACAGGAAGCCAGTGTGAAGACTTCAGAGCAGGAGTGATGTGGTCCACTTTCTTAGTGTTAGTGAGGACTCGAGCAGCGGCGTTCTGAATCAGCTGCAGCTTCCTAATAGATGTTTTAGTGAGACCTGTGAAGACACCATTGCAGTAGTCGAGTCTACTGAAGATAAAGGCATGGACACGTGTCTCCAGATCCTGCTGTGACATTAGTCTTTTAATACTAGATATGTTCTTTAGGTGATAGTAGGCTGATTTAGTAACTGTTTGAATGTGACTGTTGAAGCACCTAGATCTCTGGCTTTATCTGTTGGTTTGAACATTGCAGACTGAAGCTCAGCGCTAACTTTTATACGTTCTGCCTTGGCTCCAAAAACCATTACCTCAGTTTTATCTTTGTTTAATTGGAGAAAGTTCTGACACATCCAGTCATTGATTGGTTCAATGCACTTACTCAGTGTTTGAACTGGAGCATAGTCTATGGTGAAATTGTTACGTACATTTGTGTGTCATCCGCATAGCTATGGTAACTTATTTTGTAGTTGAAGCCAACTGGTTCGCTAAAGGGTTCGTCTCATGAGGCTTCATCTGAACACAACCCCCCTGCTGGTCAAAGTGTGTACAACAGGCAGGTTGGACATCTCAACAGTGTGCTCTATCTCAGTGCTTCTCAAAGTGTGGTCCGTGAGCGCCCCCTAGTGATCCGTGAGTATATTGGTAACATTTCACATTTGAAATAAATAAATAAATGTAAGTTTTCCGCACTCTCGCGGGAATATCTCCGCAATGGAGCGAGCTTAAGTTTCACTTTTGATTGCATGATATAGCCCAGCGCAACACCTTCGTCACACATGTTGCC
Organism: Champsocephalus esox; assembly: GCA_036324585.1. Lineage (NCBI taxonomy): Eukaryota > Metazoa > Chordata > Actinopteri > Perciformes > Channichthyidae > Champsocephalus > Champsocephalus esox. The sequence continues at coordinate 12,377,156 of CM070496.1, read as the reverse complement.
ACGTGTTTGTACCATTTTCAGGCGATTTGTAAAAAACAATGTGTTTTTGGATATTTGTGGAGTTAGGTGGTCCTCGAGTTTTTTTTTATTGGTTAAGTGTCCTTGGGATGAAAAAGTTTGAGAAACACTGCTCTATCTCATACCGAGTTCCCATTGAGTAAAGCCTTAGAATAACTCTAAACAACGAACATTAAATCATATTTTCGTGTCAACAATATTGTTTTTATTCCAGTTTAATGATTGTGATTGAAAAGCCTAAGGAGGCTGGTACACATTGCAAAGAGGGATTTGTATTCTTTAATAATATTCATAAACTTGTTGTAGCCTGAGAAAGGCTAAACCATATCAAAGACTATTTATTAACTACATTATCTCATTTAGCTGTAGCTTTTATAAACAACAAAAATAACGTATTGTTCAGTCGTTGAACCGGGACCCTGCGGTCACGAGTCGACTGCTTTCCAGCTGAGCCACAGCACACACACTAAAGCTCCCTGAAAACACTGCAACATATATATTCCTGTATTTATTCATGTTTTTATTCCTATATTTATTTATGCTTGTATCTATTTATACTTATGACATGTTCTGACCTCTATAAGTGAGGGTCTGAGCTCTCTTGGTTCCATCGTGTCACCGGGCCCGGGTACAGGAGGGGTGATATGGTTCTTATTATACATCCATGGGTATTATGAGCGTTGTGGTTCAACGGTTCAACCGATCTGAATCGCTTCGTGGAGCAGTCACGTGGTGTCGACAGGCAGCGAGGCTTCGTTTGTCATCGATGACGTCACTGGCCCAAAACGAGACAAGCCTCGATACAAGGTTCACAAAAAGCTTCCGGGATTACTCGACACGCGCTCCGAAGCCTCGGCGCAACACGTAACGTCACTGCCAGAGTGTATTGACTGCAAAGTTAATAAAAAGGTCTGCAGAGGAAGAAGTAAAGGATAACCGTCTTTATGGTGAACATGTTTCTGGAGTGTTGACTGTAAACAACGGATCCTAATGGAAATGCTCACATGGTGTCTTGTGAAAAGTCCATTTGTCATGTCTTTTCCAACCAACAACATCAGTGTGGAAGATTGTTAGATAATACAACTTCCTGTTAACGTGAAGGATGCGGTTGTAGGGTCCGAGAAGCGCAACTCATCAAATTGGAATAAGTTACGTAACATTAGTATGTCAACAGTAACGGTACGTCCACACAGCAGCTTTTCAAACATCTTGAACATCTTGGAGCTGGGCGTGTCTGACAGCTTGGGGATTTTATTCAAGCAACACGACCAACAACCAATCACATGAATGTCCCGCCCCCGACATACAAAGCAAAAAAACCCGGGGATTTTATGCGAGCAATATATAAATATATAAACTCCCCAAACAGGCGAAACCCTCCCAGTTCCCCCACTGTCTCTGCCCCCTCCCTCCATGCTGGTTCCTCCGGTTTGGATCCCGGTAATAGTTCTGGTCGTAAAGAACCGGGTGATTTGCTCCCGTAACTTCTCGTTTGGAATATGAGGAAATGAACTGCGGTCTGGCTCTCCCTGCTTACACGCGGTTTGATTGGCTAGCGCTTCTACTGTCAGATTTGCATACACGTGTTTGATTGGCTGACGCTTCCAGCTCAGCTTCAAAAGTTGAACATTGCTCAACTTTTGAATCCTGGACATCCTGGAAATCTTCTCTTCGCTCCCCCACAATGCAGTGCGGCGAAAAGCGAGGCAAAGTGACGTCATCCCCATTCAAAGTCAACGGGAAGAGAAGCGGTGGAAGTTTCTTCTGAAACTGTGACGTGTGGACGTACCGGAAGTCAAGTAGATTCAGTCTGACATTAAAACGGTGCTGTTTTTACATTAACGTGCGTTACCGGTTTAGGTTAGTGCGAACAGTGAAAGCCTGAAACAAGATAACTGCTGCAACCACTGCAAGTAACTGAGGCGCACATGAATGACATCATCTCTTGTTATGTCTGTGCATGTTTCCCCGTGCGTTACCTGTGCAAGAGGGCTCCTCTGCGCAGCAGCAGCTGGACCACCTTGGTGTGGCCCTCTCTGGAGGCGAGGTGCAGAGGAGTCAGGCCTCGCTCGTCTCCTTCGTTCAGAATACGAGAGTCCGTGATGGTTTCCAGTAACCGCTGACACGTGTTGATGCGCCCGAACCTCAGGGAAGAAGAGAAGAGGAAAGACTCAAGGGCTTTATCGTCAGATGCTAAGCAGCTACTGGGTAGAAATGGCAATGGCCTTCTTCAGACCTGAGCTCCTCCAACAACGCAACGTATCTAATAAAACACTAAATACAAATAGTGCAAGAAGAGGAGAAGAAAGGGTGGGTTCTCTGAAATTAACATTTTTATGTTTAAGAAAATGTATAAAGAAAGCGTAATCAGACAGTATGAAGTTGACTTTGGATTGTGTTCTGGTTTTATGTTTCAGTATTTGTAAGCAACTGAAAGAACATTGCTTTATTTTACTTTTTGTTGATGTTATTTTTTTTAAAGAAGGAGCAGGTCAAATACGATGTTCTTCTCCCTGCTAAGACGGAGTGTAGGGCCACACTTAGAAAAAACCCCAGAGAGATTTCGAGAATAAAGTCATGATTACGAGAATAAAGTAGTAATAATACGAGAATAAAGTCATAATTACGAGAATAAAGTCGTAATTACGAGATTAAAGTCGTAATAATACGAGAATAAAGTCATAATTACGAGAATAAAGTCGTAATAATACGAGAATACAGTCATAATAATACGAGAATAAAGTCGTAATAATACGAGAATAAAGTCGTAATAATACGAGAATACAGTCATAATAATACGAGAATAAAGTCGTAATAATACGAGATTAAAGTCATAATAATACGAGAATAAAATCATAATTACGAGAATAAAGTCGTAATAATACGAGAATAAAATCATAATTACGAGAATAAAGTCGTAATAATACGAGATTAAAGTCGTAATAATACGAGAATAAAGTCATAATTACGAGATTAAAGTCGTAATAATACGAGAATAAAATCATAATTACGAGAATAAAGTCGTAATAATACGAGATTAAAGTCGTAATAATACGAGAATAAAATCATAATTACGAGAATAAAGTCGTAATAATACGAGATTAAAGTCGTAATAATACGAGAATAAAATCATAATTACGAGAATAAAGTCGTAATAATACGAGATTAAAGTCGTAATAATATGAGAATAAAGTCATAATTACGAGATTAAAGTCGTAATAATACGAGAATAAAGTCGTAATAATACGAGAATAAAATCATAATTACGAGAATAAAGTCGTAATAATACGAGATTAAAGTCGTAATAATACAAGAATAAAGTCATAATTACGAAAATAAAGTCGTAATAATACGAGAATAAACTCATAATTACGAGATTAAAGTCGTAATAATACGAGAATAAAGTCGTAATAATGCGAGAATACAGTCATAATAATACAAGAATAAAGTCATCATAATTATGAAAATAAAGTCATTATTACGAGAATAAAGTCGTAAAAATACAAGAATAAAGTCATAATTACGAGATTAAAGTCGTAATAATACGAGAATAAAGTCGTAATAATGAGAATAAAGTCGTAATAATACGAGATTAAAGTCGTAATAATACGAGAATAAAGTCATAATGCGAGAATAAAGTCGTAATAATACGAGAATAAAGTCATAATTACGAGATTAAAGTCGTAATAATACGAGAATAAAATCATAATTACGAGAATAAAGTCGTAATAATACGAGATTAAAGTCGTAATAATACGAGAATAAACTCATAATTACGAGAATAAAGTCGTAATAATGCGAGAATACAGTCATAATACGAGAATAAAGTCGTCATAATTACGAAAATAAAGTCATAATTACGAGAATAAAGTCGTAATAATACGAGAATAAAGTCATAATTACGAGATTAAAGTCGTAATAATACGAGAATAGTCGTAATAATGAGATTAAAGTCGTAATAATACCAGAATACAGTCATAATTACGAGAATAAAGTCATAATTACGAGAATAAAGTCGTAATAATACGAGAATAAAATCGTAATTACGAGATTAAAGTCGTAATAATACGAGAATAAAGTCGTAATTACGATATTAAAGTCGTAATAATACGAGAATAAAGTCATAATTACGAGATTAAAGTCGTAATAATACGAGAATAAAGTCATAATTACGAGATTAAAGTCGTAATAATACGAGAATAAAGTCGTAATAATGCGAGAATAAAGTCATAATTACGAGAATAAAGTCGTAATAATACGAGAATAAAGTCATAATTACGAGAATAAAGTCGTAATAATACGAGAATAAAGTCATAATTACGAGAATAAAGTCGTAATAATACGAGAATAAAATCGTAATTACGAGATTAAAGTCGTAATAATACGAGAATAAAGTCGTAATTTCGAGATTAAAGTCGTAATAATACGAGAATAAAGTCATAATTACGAGAATAAAGTCGTAATAATACGAGAATAAAGTCATAATTACGAGATTAAAGTCGTAATAATACGAGAAAAAAGTCATAATTACGAGATTAAAGTCTTAATAATACGAGAATAAAGTCGTAATAATACGAGAATAAAGTCATAATTACGAGATTAAAGTCGTAATAATACGAGAATAAAGTCATAATTACGAGAATAAAGTCGTAATAATACGAGAATAAAGTCATAATTACGAGAATAAAGTCGTAATAATACGAGAATAAAGTCATAATTACGAGAATAAAGTGGTAATAATACGAGAATAAAGTCATAATTACGAGAATAAAGTCGTAATAATACGAGAATAAAGTCATAATTACGAGAATAAAGTCGTAATAATACGAGAATAAAGTCGTAATAATACGAGAATAAAGTCGTAATAATAATTCTGTTTCTTCACGTCTGTATCTTGTTGGTCGAACGCACTTATTGAAAGTCTCTTTAAATGAAAGCCTCAGCGAAATGCAAAGTGATGCAGTCGGCCAGAACCCTTTCCTCCTGCAGAAAGGAGGCAACCTCCAAGTCCGCTTCTCAAGTCACTTACGACTACGACTTTAATCTCATAATTATGACTTTATTCTCGTATTATTACGACTTTATTATCGATATCTCTTTCTCCCTAATACTCCGTCGTACCTTTCCACCATGCGCTATAGAAAACAACCAGTACAAGTGGACATGTTTTGATTGTAAAAAAGGCAGAAACTTGCTTTGCTTTTGGTTGAAAACGTTATTAATTCCTCTCCGGTTGTCATTCCCTCCGTCAGGTAGGAGGGAGCTGAGTGTGTGTGTGTGTGTGTGTGTGTGTGTGTGTGTGTGTGTGTGTGGGTGTGTGTGTGTGTGGGTGTGTGTGTGTGTGGTCTAGCATTACTATACTTGTGGGGACCTACATCTGTTTACACAGTCACGTGTGGGGACTCTCCTCCCTTATGGGGACAAATTGGAGGTCCCCATAAGGGAGATCATTAATTTTAGGGTGAAGACTTGGTTAGGTTAAGGGTTAGGGTAAGGGTAAGGGTTAGGTTAAGGGTAAGGTTAAGGGTAAGGTTAAGGGTTAGGGTAAGGGTAAGGTTAAGGGTAAGGTTAAGGGTTAGGTTAAGGGTAAGGTTAAGGGTAAGGTTAAGGGTAAGGGTTAGGTTAAGGGTAAGGGTTAGGTTAAGAGTAATGTTAAGGGTAAGATAAGTCTCCAGGAAATGCATGTAAGTCAATGTAATGTCCCCTGAAGTGATGTATACAAGGTGTGTGTGTGTGTGTGTGTGTGTGTGTGTGTGTGTGTGTGTCCTCGTGCAGCTGCTTTGTATACGAGGTCAACAGCAGAGCACAGCACATGTTGTGAGCTCCAGTAATTCTCAGGTGCACTTTACCTTCCTTGTTTTTTCACGTTTTGTTTCCGTTAACCGTCAAGTGGGAACTAAGTATTTCATGTTTCTACGTTTTTATGTTTCTCGTATTTTCCTACCAGTCCGTTGTGAGCGGCTGCGGATGAGAAAAGATGAAGGAGAGACCATCCATTTCCATTTGAGAAAGGGGCGATCACTTCCTTCTCCCTGCTCCTTTTCGGGGACGGTGTGTTTATGGAGACGTGTGTCGTGAGTAATAGTTACATTAAGTTGAGGATACCATGAACGGAACAGATACAAATGAATACTTAATAATAATACATCAACATGTGTCCCCTCTTCTCCACGTCTCTTCTACATCAACATGTGTCCCCTCTTCTCCATGTCTCTTCTACATCAACATGTGTCCCCTCTTCTCCACGTCTCTTCTCCATCAACATGTGTCCCCTCTTCTCCATGTCTCTTCTACATCAACATGTGTCCCCTCTTCTCCATGTCTCTTCTACATCAACATGTGTCCCCTCTTCTCCACGTCTCTTCTACATCAACATGTGTCCCCTCTTCTCCATGTCTCTTCTACATCAACATGTGTCCCCTCTTCTCCATGTCTCTTCTACATCAACATGTGTCCCCTCTTCTCCACGTCTCTTCTACATCAACATGTGTCCCCTCTTCTTCATGTCTCTTCTACATCAACATGTGTCCCCTCTTCTCCATGTCTCTTCTACATCAACATGTGTCCCCTCTTCTCCGTGTCTCTTCTACATCAACATGTGTCCCCTCTTCTCCATGTCTCTTCTACATCAACATGTGTCCCCTCTTCTCCATGTCTCTTCCACATCAACATGTGTCCCCTCTTCTTCATGTCTCTTCTACATCAACATGTGTCCCCTCTTCTCCACGTCTCTTCTACATCAACATGTGTCCCCTCTTCTCCACGTCTCTTCTACATCAACATGTGTCCCCTCTTCTCCACGTCTCTTCTACATCAACATGTGTCCCCTCTTCTTCGTGTCTCTTCTACATCAACATGTGTCCTCTCTTCTTCATGTCTCTCCTACATCAACATGTGTCCCCTCTTCTTCGTGTCTCTTCTACATCAACATGTGTCCCCTCTTCTCCGTGTCTCTTCTACATCAACATGTGTCCCCTCTTCTCCGTGTCTCTTCTACATCAACATGTGTCCCCTCTTCTTCGTGTTTCTTCTACATCAACATGTGTCCTCTCTTCTTCATGTCTCTTCTACATCAACATGTGTCCCCTCTTCTTCATGTCTCTCCTACATCAACATGTGTCCCCTCTTCTCCATGTCTCTTCTACATCAACATGTGTCCCCTCTTCTCCATGTCTCTTCTACATCAACATGTGTCCCCTCTTCTTCATGTCTCTTCTACATCAACATGTGTCCCCTCTTCTCCATGTCTCTTCTACATCAACATGTGTCCCTTCTTCTTCATGTCTCTTCTACATCAACATGTGTCCCCTCTTCTTCATGTCTCTTCTACATCAACATGTGTCCCCTCTTCTCAAGCGGGTCGGCAGCGCTTTGTGTCGCTGCGTTGGGAATAAACGAGATCTCGACCTGATATCACAGCGCGGCCTTCGTTCGCCCTCTGGCTGGAATGAAACAGATAGAAAAATCCATAACGATAATGTCGGACGTCCTCCCTGCATTAGCGACACTTCCTCTCGTGCGCCCGCTAATTGAATTCTATTCTTGTCGCCGTTCCTTCGGGTCACGAAGCGTAATAGGTGTGTCACGGCGATTAATCTTGAGAAGGGTTTTCTGAGCCGGGGTTTCTCGCGGAGCAGGAAGGAGACCGTTTCAAATGTCGACGCGTTGCTCATTTTTCATCCGACCACTGTTGTTCAGTTAGAGATAAAGGTCTTGGCTTCAGGAGGACGGTGAGTCAAAGTCCTCTGAGGGGACGGGTAGGATTAATGCCTGATATCATTGGTCGATACATAACACTCGTCACAGAGGGATGGGGTTTTGAAGGCTTCTCCTTAGTAATGAAGATATGCTCCAAAAGCAGAACATACATTGCATCGTGTCGAAAGTAAATGCAGCTTTTCTGCTCAACTAAACGATGTAGCTTGCTATAAAGGCAGCCGAGTGCATGCTCCCATACGGTCACTATCAGCAGGGCCGGCCCTCGGCATAGGCAGTATAGGCGAATGCTAAGGGCGCATCAACCCACATTTTCAATTTCCCGATTTTGGATCTACAAAGTACATCTTATCATCTTATACTAACAGAACTACGCCTATATTGCGTACAGCACCCATAAACTATGGCGCACACCCCCCCCAACATGAAGTTGAACCGCCCCAGCCCCAGTAAAACCCAAAGGTTTATGTGAAATTGTTCTTTTTTTTAAATAATGGTTCTAGTGTGCAATTATAGGTTTTCATTTTGTATTTGTGTTCATTTAAAATAAATCAAACTCCCAAAAAACGTACACAGCTTCTGTGTGCTCTTATTAACATTGGGATTGACTGTGAGCGGCCGCGAGGGGAGAGCTGTAGAGAGCTCTCTCCTGACAGACTGAGAGGCTCTGATAGCCTCAGCTCAGCGAGGTGAAGGCACGCCTCTATGTGATCATTAGAGTTATACAAAAATAAGAGAATAGATGAACAACAGGTATAAAATACTGACAGTACAAAAAGGTTGTTATTAATAAACAAGAACACAGTTTGAAAGGAGAGTGATTTGTAAAATATCCATAAAGAAAAAGAAAATCTGCTTCCAGTTCTGTTTCATCTGGTGCTGAGAGATGTGTCCATAGAGCTCCTAATGTTGCTCTCAAAGTGCACCAGATTGATGCTTTCAACTTCAATATTAAAAAAAAAGTCTTCCCGGGGGAGCATGCCCCCGGACCCCCCTCGAGGAGCCTAAATCATGTTCAAATGGATAGGAAACTATATACAGTTGCACACATCTTGTGTCAATATCTTTGTTTTTGTGGTCATGCCACAACCATGCACGTGCGAATCATAGTGAGTGTCTGCATTTGGGGCGTCAGCTAAAATCTTCCCTAGGGCGGCAAATTGGTCAGGGCCGGCCCTGACTATCAGCATCTGTTACCCGTCTCAAACTCCTCTGATCAAATCTGCTAAAACTTGGAGCAACGTTTGGCGAGAATCCGGTTATAAATTAGCATAGTTTAGCCGGAGGATATGTGGAGTCGTGCCCTCGGGGACCGGTGGAACTCACTGAGCGGCGAAGTGCAGAGCGGACTTCTTGTCCTTGGACTTGCAGGCGAGGCCCACTTGCCCCGAGAGACCGAGCATGTTCTTCACACATTCGTGGACCCCCAGTCTGCAGGCGTAGTGCAGCGGGGTGCAGCCGTCGTTATCCTTGCAGCTCAGCAGACCCTTCACACTGCTCAGCTGAAGACACACACACACACACACACACACACACACACACAGATAGGGTTAGAAGTCACACACGCAAAATATTTAAAATGCAGAAGCTGTGATTTCGTGACACTTTGGGGGTGTCAAATGTCGTCATTGTGTCTTGTTTAAAATATATAAGGTATATTGTGCTATTGTTGTTTGTTTTTCATGTGTTGTGTCTTGATAACTGTCTTTGTTGATGTTACACATGGAGCTGCTTTGTGATCCATTCAAGTATTATCGTATCGTAATTATAGATCAATAACGAGAGGCTAAACAACTATAAAGTCGATGTGTGGAGCCACGATGTAGAAGAGACCCTAACCCCGAGAAGGAGACTCAAAATGACTGCAAAGTGACATACAATAACTTCAATGGCTGCACACCAGAGGCAAAGAGACACACGTCCTCTCAAAGAGACACACGTCCTCTCAAAGGGACACACGTCCTCTCAAAGGGACAATGGAAGGGGCAGAGTACATGACATATTTAAAAGAAAGTCACAAATACAGTATTTCAAATGCACTACATGTGATTTTCCGACACTAGGGTCTAAAGCAACAATAGGCGCGTTCACATCGGAGTACTTTTCCTCACACTGTTCCCGTTTAGTTGCGTTAGTACCCCTTATGTCGCGCTAGAGAGGTGGTACCAAAAAAGTACCAATTTCTATTGGCTGGGCGAATTGCAAACCACGCCCCGTAAAACTCTTCAATTTTTTGAAGCCTTCATTTTATTATCCTCGCATTAGCATTATTAGCATTAGCATTAGCCCAGCGCAGAAACGCAGAGAGACTAACTTATGGCAACACAAAATAAAACATGGGAGCGGTGGAGATGAGGAGGTGTCGGCGTTCTGGAGATTTACTCTGAAGGCTTCAGTAGCAGCTGCTGGGACTCCCAGCAGCTGCTACTGAAGCCAGTCCCCAACTCCGGGGACTTCCAGCCGGGGTCTTTGGGTGGCAGTATACGCCGTGAAGTGGGTTGCGGCCTGCCAGTAAACCCAAAGCAGAAGAAGAAGAAGAAGAAGTGACGTCAGCGGCTTCATTTGCCTAATCCTCCCTCAGGGAAAAGTACTCTGGTGTGAACGCGATTGGTTTTAAGTGCCGGGGCCTAATTGCTGGCACTTAGTACGGCAAAGTACTTGGTGTGAAAGCGGCTAATGGAGATGTGGTTGCTGTCATTGTCTCAGTTTGGGATTCCTTTAGTGTTTCTCTCGTTTATCCCTGTACGATGTTTGGCTGACGCTAACGTTTGCTCATCTTGTTTCTCTGATAACTTCAGACACAGATGTCTCATCCCTTAAATCCTTAATTGGTCGGAAAAAGCCCCACGATCTTGGAAGTGTACGGTAGAAATGTCTCCTCCCCATCCACCTCCTTTCATCATCCACCTCCTCGTCATCCACCTCCTCCACCTCCTCTCCATCCGCCTCCTCCCCATCCGCCTCCTTTCATCATCCACCTCTTCCACCTCCTCCCCATCCACCTTCTCCCCATCCACCTCCTTTCATCACCCACCTCCTCCACCTCCTCTCCATCCGCCTCCTCCCCATTCGCCTCCTCCCCATCCACCTCCTCCCCATCCACCTCCTCCACCCCATCAGCCTCCTCCCCATCCACATCCTCTCATCACATCCAGTGCCAGGAGAGTTAACCCAAAGACCTCATCACATCCCCTCTTCATCCCATCTCCTCATCAAATCCAGATCTTCATCATCATCATCACCAGGGTCTAGACCCCGGGGGGTTCCCTATATGCTCACGGCTGCTTTCCCCTTTAGATATACCATTTCAGGATCGGGGTCTGACCGTCAAAGACTTAACATTCATCATATGACATGTGTCAATAAATGTTCTTTAAACAAAATGAAGTGTCTCCTGATTGAAGTACTTGGCCATTAGTCAAGAGTTGTTCCTCAATAACCCTCTAATTAGTGCTTATTTATTGTAAGTAAGGACGTTGTTGTACATGAGTTTGGGTCTTAATATGGGCCTAATAAGGCATTCTCTCATAACACCTAACAACTATGGTCTATTCTTATGTAACAAGACAAGTGTTATTTGTGTCAAAATAACACTTGCTTCAAAATGTGGTATTTCTAACTGTTCCCTATTTTAAAGTGAAGTTTTGTTCATAACCAATAATCTAGTAGTTTGACTCTAATATGTGAATGAACAACTGGTTAATGTTGAATATGGGTACCTTAATCTAAAGTGTTACCTTGTTCTTTGTATTATTGTTTCATACGTTCGAAATAAATCAAATCAAAAGGCCTTTGGGTAAAGCTTGAGGGGCTTTAAAGGGTCCTTGGCTTGCTGAGAGTAAAATGAACTTGAGTGTCAGATTGACGAAGGGCTTTACAGTGATGAAATCCTCTTAACGAGCTGATCGTACCTGCAGGACCTCTTCAGGGAGGTTCTTCAGGCCTTTGGGCTGGAGGATGGCCAGGTGAAGGAAGTTGCAGCCGCATCGGTCCGTCACGTTCACGTTCGCCCCTGACGACATTAACACAAGGGTTTACGGAGAACATGAGCATATAGCTGGGGGCAAAGTACAGTAGAGTTATTGATGGACTATTGAACCAACGCGTCCGGAGCCCCCTTACTCAGAGACAACTAGGAAGAGAAACAACATCAAACGATTACACAATAATGTGAGAGAGAGAGACAAAGCAGCTACACACAGACTTTAAATGACTCCAGAATGACTTAAACTGACTATTAAGACGTACAGAAGATCAATAAGGAGAGGCTAAACTACTATGAAGTCGATATGTATATGATGTAGAAGAAACCCTAACACCAAGGAAAATACTTACTGCAAAGTAACACAAAATAGGTTCAAATGGCTACACAACTGACGCAAAGGGACACAAATGATCTCAAAGTTACAATACAAATATATACAATTTCAAAAAAACACTCACAATGAACACAAATACACAAAACCACTCAATTAGAGAAAGTCTGGCTTCGTGCTTTATGGCTCCCATCGTCTCGTATGCTGTGTATTAATGTGGACATCTCTCTGAGGCTGGAGCCGCACGAGGACGATAACGCACACGGACCAAAATCGATATCAAAAAGGTCTTCCGTCCAACAGGCACCAGAAACCTGTCCGTTCACGAGACCGCTCTAAAGCGCTGGAGACGCTGTAGTACATATGGCGGGCCTGTAAGTGGCGCTGTAGTACTGCCACAAAAGCAGCGAAGAAGACTTCCCGCGCATGGTTGCCATGGTTGCCCTTCTGTTTATTCTCCGCTCTGGCTCTTTTTCTCATGGATGTATACTTTTCAAACTGCCATTTAACACAATGTAAACAGACACAGGAAGTGAAGACTGTCACTGTTAGCTGTCTTGCTCGCAACGATATATTTTTGTCAGCACAAGTATAGTTGTTACTTTAATACTACTGAAAAAAAACATAGTTGTGGTGTCACGTGTGAGGAGGACATAATTCACCGTGTGTTGCAACCCGGACCCGTTAGCGAGGGCACCGGGTTGGTTGTTCATTCATGCTAGCTTCACATGCAGTAACAGCTAAGGTATTACCTGTCTGATGTTCAAGATAATAAAGTACGGAGTTCTACTGAACACCCCGCCTCCCATTCATCCGCTCCACAGTGGAGCAGCCTTACCTTCAGTACAGGTAGCCCAGATGGCGCTCAATGACGGTGAGAAGCGCTCCACACTTTTGACCTTTATTAGGGCCACTTATTCTGCATGTTGCCAGGCTTCTCATTGGAGGAAGTACATAAACATAGGTGCAGAAGTAGGAGAATTAAAAACACGTTGCACATTGCTTCTGATAGGGCCGTGGCTGTAAAGCCAGCCCACATTTCAGATATTATGCCATATCGGACGCATGTCTGGATCAGCTCCGTTGTAGCCCCGTTTTTAGATATGTGGGTACGGAGCAAAAGAGAGAGGGTTTTCTTTTCTGACACCGCGCGAGTCTCCTGACGCACCGGGGACACATGTTGGTGTAGAAAGGACATTGAAAAGTGCATGTTGCAGGATAGGAGACCTTTAAAACTCTGTGTGTGTCTGACCTGTGGACAGAAGAAGAGCGACGGTCCTCCACGCGCCACAGCTCGTGGCCAGCAGCAGAGGAGAGTTTCCTTTGCAGTCCACGCTGTTCAGATCTGCACCCTGAGGAGCATTTATCACAGCAGTTATTTGCACACAAAACAACACATGAGAGCATGGGTGAATGTGCATTAAAGTAGTTGTTGAACCGGGTCAGAGAGAGTGAACAAAGCACAGGAAGGAGATTATTTACTGAATAAATGACGCTTCTCGTGATGTGAGGTGTGTCACGTGAGAGGTGCACAAGTGATCATTACATTAAATACAAATGTATATATTGGTTTTTATGATTTTTTGTAAAGCTTAGCAAGACGGGAAATTCAGATTTGGCCTCGTCTTGGAAACATTTCAAATATTTACGACCCTTTATCAAGATTTTCATGTTTTCGTTTTGGTCTAAAAGCACGATTTAAAAGTTTGTTCCAACTTTTTTCATAGCATAAAAAGGGCGACAATGAAAGAGACATCAACAGCTTTTATTTATTTCATGTATTTTGTGTTTCTTTTCACATCCGAAAAAAGGGATTATTTTGTCGCGATTGTCGGGCTGACGCCAACAAAAAACTTCTGATGAGATTTTCTTTTGTTTGACTGAAGTGTTTTATGTAAGTGAGGTTTTAGTTGTAATAGTTTTAGTCAATAATGTCAGGCGGCTTTGAAAATAATGTATTGATTGTGTGTGAATATGTATAATTCTTTGTTTGAAGGAATGGAAAAACATATTGGACCTGTGAGTAATTGAATTTAGGTTATTTATTAATTTGTTTTCAGCTGTGTTTCCCTCCTCTGCTCTGAATCAGCCTCGTTAGTCCTTCCTGCTGCAGAGCGGTTCAGCCAATCAGCTCTCTGCTTTTTCTCTCGCCTCATCACCTCATTCGCCACACCTGAGCTCCTCCACCTGCACCTCATCACCTCTTCAGAAAAGTAAGGATTGAAGTCCTGCAGTTTCACAGCAGTCTCCGTTTCATTGGTTAGCTTCTGTTAGGGTCAGTTTTGCCTTGTCTTTCTTCTATTTCCTTTTTCCTGTATTCCCCTGCTTCACTCTTCATAACACAGATCACGTAGCTAACATTAGCTTGCTAGCTACAGTCAATAAAGTATCTATCTAAATATATATCTATCTATCCATTCATCCATCCATCTATATACATATCTATCCATCCATCTATCCATCTATCTAAATATCTATCCATCCATCCATCCATCCATCCATCACCATCTATCTAAATATCTATCCATTCATCTATCTAAATATCTATCTATCCATCTATCTATCCATCCATCTATCTATCCATCCATCCATACATCCATCCATCCATCCATCTATCTAAATATCTATCCATTCATCTATCTAAATATCTATCTATCCATCTATCTATCCATCCATCCATCTATCCATCCATATCTATCTATCCATCCATCCATCTATCCATCCATCCATCCATCTATCTAAATATCTATCCATTCATCTATCTAAATATCTATCTATCCATCTATCTATCCATCCATCTATCTATCCATCCATCCATCTATCCATCTATCCATCCATCTATCTATCCATCCATCTATCCATCTATCCATCCATCTATCTATCCATCCATCTACCTAAATATCTATCTATCCATCCATCTATCTAAATATCTATCAATCCATTTATCTATCCATCCATCTATCTATCCATCCATCCATCTATCCATCTATCCATCCATATATCTATCCATCCATCTACCTAAATATCTATCTATCCATCTATCTAAATATCTATCCATCTATCCATCTATCTATCTAAATATCTATCTATCCATCTATCCATCTATCCATCCATCCATCTATCCATCTATCCATCCATCTATCTATCTATCCATCCATCTACCTAAATATCTATCTATCCATCTATCTAAATATCTATCCATCTATCCATCTATCTATCTAAATATCCATCCATCCATCTATCCATCTATCCATCCATATATCTATCCATCCATCTATCCATCTATCCATCTATCCATCCATCTATCTATCCATCCATCTATCCATCTATCCATCCATCTATCCATCCATCCATCTATCTAAATATCTATCCATTCATCTATCTAAATATCTATCTATCCATCTATCTATCCATCCATCTATCTATCCATCCATCCATCCATCCATCTATCCATCTATCTAAATATCTATCTATCCATTCATCTATCTAAATATCTATCTATCCATCTATCTATCCATCCATCTATCTATCCATCCATCCATCCATCCATCTATCCATCCATCTATCTATCCATCCATCTACCTAAATATCTATCTATCCATCCATCTATCTATAAATATCTATCATCCATCCATCTATCCAAATATCTATCCATCCATCTATCTATCTATCCATCCATCTACCTAAATATCTATCTATCCATCTATCTAAATATCTATCCATCTATCTATCTAAATATCCATCCATCCATCCATCCATCCATCTATGTATCTATCCATCTATCCATCTATCTATCGTGGAAACAACATGGGCTACATGGATATATATTGTCTACTTTATGGCTTAATTTGTTTGTTTTTCCAGATCGAATTAAAAAGTCAAAGCATGATCTTTGGTCCCGAGTGATTAAAAACCTGCTCAGTATGCCGTGATTCAGAGACGAGCTGCCCGTGTGCAGAGTGTATTTCCTGCTGCAGTGTGTGCTCACAGAATGAGGAGATTAAACACGAGCTGAGCAGCTTCTACCTAGCAACGCAGTCCTGTTACAACGCCCGATGACATTCAACAGATGGTGTATGAGCATCACAAGAGGCGTGCTTTAAATAAGACATGTCCAAATATCCAAATCACCGAGTGGAAACGAATGTAGGACAAACGGATGGAGAAGAATTTATTACGGACCAAAAGCAGTTTGTCTTTAAAGCAATTACTCTCAATTAAAATCAGGAAATTAATAACCGTGTGTGTGTGTGTGTGTGTGTTTGTGTGTGTGTGATTTACCAAAGCAATGAGGTACTCCGCCAGCTCTTTGTGGTCGAAGATGGTGGTTCTGGAAAGGTAAGCACAGGAGTTGTGAACGGGCCTCAGAGCGAGACGTGGGACTCGCGTTTCAGAGGAAGATCTGAAACTGCGTCGTCACGGTGATACAACAACAATCATCCTCTGATACCTCCTTCACACCAACGCAACTCCGGTTCAAGCTCCGTGCTAGAGCTTTTCAGGTTCAGAACCGGTTCTTCGGTTTAGCGGAGGCTCTTTTCACACCGCCCAGAGTCCGACTGGTGCTGCGTCATCGTTTGCGTCATGACGTAACCGTGTGCGTGCCTGCTTCATAAAGCCAACCCACGCGGAAACCCCTCACAGCGACAACAACAACAACAACAACAACAACAACAACAACAATGGCCGATGGTGCTCCAGCTTCGTCTGCACCTCTTCGGAAGACCAGATTCCCAGCAGGTACCTGGTCTCTTCAGTGGACGACTGCTGCTTGTTACGTTTCTCCATCGTTGTGTACAAACTGGATAAAACGCCGGCTTGTTGTTGTTGTTGTTGTTGTTGTCCAGGAGTTGATCCCGCCCCCGACGTAAGCGTGACGTATGCGGTGCTTTTGCGCTGGTCGGACACTTTTTTGGTGCTCGAAACGAACCGGATTCCGGAGCTAAGAGGCGGCTCCGCTGCGGTGTGAACAGGAAAACCCGGTGCTTTTCAAGCTCCAGCTCCGAACCGGCCCTGAAGCACCGTTGGTGTGAACGAGGTAAGAGTTACATGTTTTATCTCCCGGACTTCAATGAAGTATTCTGCTGACTATACTCACAATGTCTTTCTTTCTTTAATCTGTAACGGGCAGGGAGGTCTTCTTCTGTGCTAACCAAATAGCTTTCACATCAAATCAATGTGGAAGCACATCTTTATTAACTATTCATATTATTTGTAGTGTCCCAGCTCATTGCTCTGCCAGACAAACCCACAGTTTAATGTGTTGCTCTCGTTTGTCACAGTGTTATAGTGTTACTGGCCGGCATGAGCGAGCACATGTTACACATCGAGACCAACAGTGGTGTACGTTTTAAAGGCGCTTAGCTATCAACAGTGTAATCAATGCACGCTTAATGCAAAGTACATCTCAACTCGCGAGTAACTTAACCAAAAGTGAAATATTCTGACTGGCTGCAAAACACGAGGCATCCTACAATCCACACAACATTCAACCCTTATGTTGTGTTCGCGTTTCAAGTTAAAATGATAAAATAACTACGCTCTAGTTCTTTGTATGGGAACAAGGCTTCACGATGTCCTCCACGAAACACTGCAAAACTGATCCTGACCATTTTAGCCAAGTCTGAAGGTCTCTAAAACATAAACGTGTATCATTTGGTGTTGGGAGGAACCACAGACCATGTCCGTGCACTACGGGAGAGGGGAACCCAGGGGTCGCAGCACCGTTGAAGAGATTAGTGTAAAATATCAAATACATTGGAGGGGGGGGCTCACCTGTGAAGAGGCGTCTGATTGGCTCCATCCGTCAGGTTGATGGTTTCTTCCACTCGTTCTACAGAGGAGAGCATCAGCTTCACGACCTCCATGGCTCCCTGCGTGCACGCCAGGTGGAGCGGAGTCGACCTGTCGTGCTGCACAACATGGATCCATTACACGTGGACACATAACACACATTCACCAGAGGTGGGAAGTGGTGGAGTACAAATACCTGTACTTTCTACTTATCTCATGTTGAACACAAATACCTGTACTTTCTACTTCTCTCATGTTGAACTCAAATACCTGTACTTTCTACTTATCTCATGTTGAACCCAAATACCTGTACTTTCTACTTCTTACATGTTGAACCCAAATACCTGTACTTTCTACTTCTCTCATGTTGAACTCAAATACCTGTACTTTCTACTTCTTACATGTTGAACTCAAATACCTGTACTTTCTACTTCTCTCATGTTGAACTCAAATACCTGTACTTTCTACTTCTCTCATGTTGAACCCAAATACCTGTACTTTCTACTTCTCTCATGTTGAACTCAAATACCTGTACTTTCTACTTCTTACATGTTGAACTCAAATACCTGTACTTTCTACTTCTTACATGTTGAACTCAAATACCTGTACTTTCTACTTCTCTCATGTTGAACCCAAATACCTGTACTTTCTACTTCTCTCATGTTGAACTCAAATACCTGTACTTTCTACTTCTTACATGTTGAACTCAAATACCTGTACTTTCTACTTCTCACATGTTGAACTCAAATACCTGTACTTTCTACTTCTCTCATGTTGAACTCAAATACCTGTACTTTCTACTTCTCTCATGTTGAACTCAAATACCTGTACTTTCTACTTCTCTCATGTTGAACTCAAATACCTGTACTTTCTACTTCTTACATGTTGAACTCAAATACCTGTACTTTCTACTTCTCACATGTTGAACTCAAATACCTGTACTTTCTACTTCTTACATGTTGAACTCAAATACCTGTACTTTCTACTTCTCTCATGTTGAACTCAAATACCTGTACTTTCTACTTCTCTCATATTGAACTCAAATACCTGTACTTTCTACTTCTTACATGTTGAACTCAAATACCTGTACTTTCTACTTCTCACATGTTGAACTCAAATACCTGTACTTTCTACTTCTCTCATTTTCCAAACAGCTGGTTCCTTTAGTCTGAATGTGTGTTGGTGCGTGGTCATTATTCTTTAGAGTCACTGCGTGCCTATTGATCTGAACACGATCCGTGTATCCATCACTTCCTGGTCTTCTCTAAAGAAGAGGGACCAATGGAAACGTTGTCATGTTGCCCTTGGTCACCATGGAAACATTCATTAGCTAACAATGACATTATCGTTCTATTGATATAAAGGGAGGTCAGGTACTCTTTAAAGCAGCTGCTATCTATGGGTACTTTTTACTGAAGTACACGTCAAAGCCTCTTTAC
Source organism: Champsocephalus esox (assembly GCA_036324585.1). Taxonomy (NCBI): domain Eukaryota; kingdom Metazoa; phylum Chordata; class Actinopteri; order Perciformes; family Channichthyidae; genus Champsocephalus; species Champsocephalus esox. The sequence goes on along the minus strand of CM070496.1, from coordinate 12,357,874 downwards.
TTTGACTTGAGTAAGGAAGTTTAGTCAGTACTTCTACTTTCACCAGAGTATTTTTAAACACGAGTATGTGTACTTCTACTTGAGTAAAGGATGTGTGTACTTCTACTTGAGTAAAGTGTGTACTTTAGATTCCTTGAAGATGGGATATTTAGATCAGTCAGATCTTGTAATTAGCTGGGAGTAAGTTATTATGTCTTGTAGCAGGTGGAGAGACATATTCTGACTAGATGTTAGACAATAATATTTGTTTTGAAGTGCATGTCTGAGAGCCACACATAAAAACTCCCCACAGGAATTAGTATGCACGTACTCACTCCACTCTCATGTTGTACCCTTCCCCTGTGTGACATTAGCAGAGTCTCTCCCAGAGCCACGGGCTGGAACACAAGCCTTTAACGAGATAACCAGTGAGTGCAGATCGTTTGAACGAACCAGAGCCATTACTGTCCTCCAGCTGCAGTCAGACGTAATACCCATCGCACCGAGGAGGTGACGCGCTCCGACAGAACAGACACGCTTCAGGCGCACTGACGAGATGTTTAGTCATTTGTTTAGACTGCAGACGACCACATGTGTCTGCCCTTCTGGCAGGTACTCTTTAAAGCAGCTGCTAGCTATGGGTACTTTGTACTGAAGGACACTTCAAAGCCTCTTTACTTTGACTTGAGTAAAGAAGTTTAGTCAGTACTTCTACTTTCACCAGAGTATGTTTAAACACGAGTATCTGTACTTCTACTTGAGTAAAGGATGTGTGTCCTTCTACTTGAGTAAAGGATGTGTGTACTTCTACTTGAGTAAAGGATGTGTGTCCTTCTACTTGATTAAAGGATGTGTGTACTTCTACTTGAGTAAAGGATGTGTGTACTTCTACTTGAGTAAAGAAGTTTAGTCAGTACTTCTACTTTCACCAGAGTATTTTAAAACACGAGTATCTGTACTTCTACTTGAGTAAAGGATGTGTGTACTTCTACTTGTGTAAAGGAAGTGTGTACTTCTACTTGAGTAAAGGAAGTGTGTACTTCTACTTGAGGAAAGGATGTGTGTACTTCTACTTGAGGAAAGGATGTGTGTACTTCTACTTGAGTAAAGGATGTGTGTACTTCTACTTGAGTAAAGAAGTTTAGTCAGTACTTCTACTTTCACCAGAGTATTTTAAAACACGAGTATCTGTACTTCTACTTGAGTAAAGGATGTGTGTACTTCTACTTGTGTAAAGGAAGTGTGTACTTCTACTTGAGTAAAGGAAGTGTGTACTTCTACTTGAGGAAAGGATGTGTGTACTTCTACTTGAGGAAAGGATGTGTGTACTTCTACTTGAGTAAAGGATGTGTGTACTTCTACTTGAGTAAAGAAGTTTAGTCAGTACTTCTACTTTCACCAGAGTATTTTAAAACACGAGTATCTGTACTTCTACTTGAGTAAAGGATGTGTGTACTTCTACTTGAGTAAAGGATGTGTGTCCTTCTACTTGAGGAAAGGATGTGTGTACTTCTACTTGAGTAAAAGGATGTGTGTACTTCTACTTGAGTAAAGGAAGTGTGTACTTCTACTTGAGTAAAGGATGTGTGTACTTCTACTTGAGGAAAGGATGTGTGTACTTCTACTTGAGGAAAGGATGTGTGTACTTCTACTTGAGTAAAGGATGTGTGTACTTCTACTTGAGTAAAGAAGTTTAGTCAGTACTTCTACTTTCACCAGAGTATTTTAAAACACGAGTATCTGTACTTCTACTTGAGTAAAGGATGTGTGTACTTCTACTTGTGTAAAGGAAGTGTGTACTTCTACTTGAGTAAAGGAAGTGTGTTCTTCTACTTGAGGAAAGGATGTGTGTACTTCTACTTGAGTAAAGGAAGTGTGTTCTTCTACTTGAGGAAAGGATGTGTGTACTTCTACTTGAGTAAAGGATGTGTGTACTTCTACTTGAGTAAAGGATCTGTGTACTTCTACTTGAGTAAAGGATGTGTGTACTTTCTACTTGAGTAAAGGATGTGTGTACTTCTGCTTGAGTAAAGGATGTGTGTACTTCTACTTGAGTAAAGGATGTGTGTACTTCTACTTGAGTAAAGGATGTGTGTACTTCTACTTGAGTAAAGGAAGTGTGTACTTCTACTTGAGTAAAGGAAGTGTGTACTTCTACTTGAGGAAAGGATGTGTGTACTTCTACTTGAGTAAAGGATGTGTGTACTTCTACTTGAAGAAAGGATGTGTGTACTTCTACTTGAGTAAAGGATGTGTGTACTTCTACTTGAAGAAAGGATGTGTGTACTTCTACTTGAGTATAGGATGTGTGTACTTCTACTTGAGTAAAGGAAGTGTGTACTTCTACTTGAGTAAAGGATGTGTGTACTTCTACTTGAAGAAAGGATGTGTGTACTTCTACTTGAGTATAGGATGTGTGTACTTCTACTTGAGGAAAGGATGTGTGTACTTCTACTTGAGTAAAGGATGTGTGTACTTCTACTTGAAGAAAGGATGTGTGTACTTCTACTTGAGAAAAGTATGTGTGTACTTCTGCTTGAGTAAAGGATGTGTGTACTTCTACTTGAGTAAAGGATGTGTGTACTTCTACTTGAGTAAAGGATGTGTGTACTTCTACTTGAGTAAAGGAAGTGTGTACTTCTACTTGAGGAAAGGATGTGTGTACTTCTACTTGAGTAAAGGATGCGTGTACTTCTACTTGAGTAAAGGATGCGTGTACTTCTACTTGAGGAAAGGATGTGTGTACTTCTACTTGAGGAAAGGATGTGTGTACTTCTACTTGAGTAAAGGATGTGTGTACTTCTACTTGAGTAAAGGATGTGTGTACTTCTACTTGAGGTAAGGATGTGTGTACTTCTACTCGAGTAAAGGATGTGTGTACTTCTACTTGAGGAAAGGATGTGTGTACTTCTACTTGAGTAAAGGATGTGTGTACTTCTACTTGAGTAAAGGATGTGTGTACTTCTACTTGAGGAAAGGATGTGTGTACTTCTACTTGAGGAAAGGATGTGTGTACTTCTACTCGAGGAAAGGATGTGTGTGCTTATACTTGAGTAAAGGATGTGTGTACTTCTACTTGAGGAAAGGATGTGTGTACTTCTACTTGAGGAAAGGATGTGTGTACTTCTACTCGAGGAAAGGATGTGTGTGCTTATACTTGAGTAAAGGATGTGTGTACTTCTGCTTGAGTAAAGGATGTGTGTACTATTGCCATCTCGGGTAGATGTACATGCGATATGTGTGTTTTAACCACCTGTTGCTGGTCCACTTTGGCCCCTTTCGCGATGCAGAAGGTGATGGCCTCGATGTTTCCCCCTCGTACGGCCAGGTGCAGAGGACTGCTGTTGGACTTGTCCAGGTAGTTGATGTGAGCCGTGATGTCGTGGCCTGACTTCGAACCTGACGGCAGAAATTGAAATCAACGTTTTTAGTTGTGAAGGATGCACTGATGACTGAAGAGGCTCATAATGAAGGTTTCAGTTTGTAATTGAAGAGGTTCTCCAGGGAAGTTAAAGTCCCCAGGGCCCAGGAGTTCAAAACCTGTAATCCCTATCTGGTCGGATCAGATTTGGATTTTGGGGAGTTCAAACCAAACACAGGATTAGGATCACTTTGATATCAGATCAGGAAATCCAATCCAAGCTTTAATCTGGATCAAATCTTCAAAACGGGTAGTTCAAACCGACCTATCAGTACAAACTGGATTATCCTGATCCCACCAGAGGGGTGGGTCTCCAGTGGTTACCAGAGCAACATGTACTGTACAATTTATTTTAAAATATGTTTCAATTTAAATTAGATAGCAAAGTTTGTTAACTGAAATAATACACAATTTTTTGCCTTCGTGGGAAATACATTTTGTTTTTCATTTTTTGCTCATGTTTGTGGCCTATTTTGTCTTCAACCAAATGTCGATAAAAATATCACAGCAAAGATTTACAATCACAAATATAATTTAGATTAAAGTAAAAATATTTTCAACAAAAAAAAATCCATCATCTGTCACCACCTTTCAAATAAAAAAATATAATTAGACATTATAGAAGTCTGCAATGTGGCCTCTTGTCTTCCTTGTAGTATTCTTCATGTCCACTAGATGGCGCTCGGTCGGATTAAAGCACTGATATTGAGGATCTAGTCATTTTGAAAAGTCGTAATCTGGATCAGGCTGATCCTCGATTGCTTTGAACTCCAGGGACGACATGTGGCCGACTCGTCTGATCCTGGATCACGAAACATGGGACTTCAAAATCTGATCGGATCAGATTGAGATGAAAAGTGTTGAACTCCTGGGCCCTGGACATTTCGTTGACTTTATTATTTAGCTTGTCCTGTGAGTAACTGTCGGTGTAAATCCACCGAACCCAGTTGAGCAATCTTCTCAATACCATAAATATTTCTAATCCTTCCTCCAGCCACAGAAAATGTTCCAAGCAGACCCCCCACTGTGCATAAACAGTGTCAGTGTGTGTGTACAGAGAGGCCGGTTCTGCTCAATGTCTCCGAGGTGAACTCTCCTGTGTGAGTGCTGCATGACCTCGTACGGACTTTCTCATCACCCTCATCACTAAACTCTGAGTGATAGATCAATCTGTGTCGTCGTACCGGCGTTCAGGATCACCTCCATGGCTTTCTTTGCGCCGGAGAAGGCAGTTGCGTGAACGGGGAAATGTCCGAGTTTGTTTTGTTTGCAAAGCTTCGCTCCGTACTTTATCTGAGAGACAAACAAGAGACAGAATTTAAGAAGAATCCAATCCACTTTATTTATACAGCAGGGTTTAAAAACAGAGGGTTTGCCAAAGTGCTTCACAATGAACATAACATTATAATAAAATATAATATTACACGAATAGATACAAAAAAGCACACATAAGAATAAATCGAGGCGCATAAAGGCTATGGACCAAGCATACACACAGGTATGACACAGCTCAGACTGACGGAAAAGAGGTGGAAGAAGAGCCTCATAACGTACAGAAACACGGAACGAATGCAGGACCCTGAATGCATCATCTGGAAAACATGCAGCTCCAAGTTAAACAACAATGAAAACAAGTTGTTTCCACTTGAAATCAGTACAAAAATCTGCCGATAGAACGAGTGAGAAAGTGCTCGGTGAGATATTTAGATAAACCACATCTTGTAATCAGCTGGAGAACTCGTTTAGAACTACATTTCACCACAATCAGGACATGGTGTGTTATAATAAGCCGCTAATACTCAAGTTTTCTGATGTCAGTTGGTGATTTTCTATTAAATATGTAAAGAAATATGTTTAATTTTAGATACAACTAAAAATAAGATGTTTCGACTGAACAGGATGAAGCATTGTCGAAAAACAAGACCGGATATCTCACTGCCGTGTCACCTCTGAAGTGTCTCGAGGAGAGACACTTTCTGACTAGACGTTAGACCCGTATACTGGGCACGATGTTGAGTGTGTGTGGTGCGCATACCAACGTGCTGAGCGCCTCGTAGTTATTGAGCGAGCAGGCCAGGATCAGAGGCGTGTTTCCCAGATCTCCCTGCAGATTGATGTCCGTGGTGCTGTGGGACAAGAGCAGCTGCACGAGCACACACACACACACACACACACACACACACACACACACACACACTTGATGACACTTAGTTGTCCGTGGACTTCACAGCTGCGGGAGTGACGGGTCCTTGCGTTGTAAAATATGTGATAACATGACTCAGCAAATGCCTGTCTGTCCTCAAGGTTCGGACGGGAGTTATTGTCATTGTTAAATGCGATGCCGTTGCTGTTGTTGTCTTTTTATGCTGAGGCTGTAACGATTCACCGTTTGTACTTAAGGACGGTGATAATTTGGAAACAACCGAGGTGATGTTCAGGAAAGTCAGGGGACGGAGTATACAGGGTGAAAAAGTCTGCGCGGGGAGAATGTCAGCAAAACAGGACGGCTGTGGGAAACATTCGTCAACATGCTACCTTACGTAACTTATGTACGTCAAGTAATAACATTATTGTTTTAGCCTTAACCAAAGCCCCTGTCACGCTGTCCCGACACTCGATGGACACACGATAAAGGAAATGTGCAAATTCGGCTGTGACCGTAGCAACATCGGGCCGTTCGTGAGGGCGTCGAAGCCATCGTATGACCGCCGGTGGAGTTTCTCAGGCTCCGGCAGCAACTTCGTGAGCGGCAACTTCGTAAGGCACTCGTGAGGGCATCTTGTCGAATCGTGTCATCTTCGTGTTATCATCGGTGCATTCGAGGATAACATCGATGGCACCGAGGATAACACGATGCCCTCACGATGGCCTTACGAAGGGCAACATGGCCGCACGAATTCAACACGAAAATGAACCTTCTCAAGGTCCTTCGGCTATTTGTTGGCATGCCAAAGATTTTGCCGCCGCTCACGAAGTTGCTGCCGGAGCCTGAGAAACTCCACCGGCGGTCATACGATGGCTTCAGATGCCCTCACGTCTTAAATGTAATGTAGATGTTGCCTTCGTGTGTGGTTCGGGGCCATCTTCGTGCGAAATTCACAATTCCATATTCGTGTGTCCATCGGGTGTCCACTTCGGGACAGTGTGACAGGGGCTTTAACAACGTACATGTGTTCACCAGTGGAACGGTTTGTGTTGCTGGGCATTGAAGGAGAGCGCAGAAAAAGTACATTTCCGTAAGAGATCAAAGTATTTATATGGTGGCGTTTCGGAGGACGGTCAGACAGCGGACACTGAGCAGACTATACGTTCTGTTGGGTTTCCTGTTGCAATACAGGAATATTTGTGCAACTAAAGATTGGTTTGAGAAAGTCATACCTCGTGTGGCGACTGTGTGTCAGGAATGGGAACATGTTGAATCTTATTTTATCTACCTGGGGTCAACACTGAGAGAAAAACATGACAAGACCTTTCGCCCGCGTTTGGGCTGGGATTCAGCTCTGTACTTACCGTGAGGATGGACTGGTGGAGTCCACATTATTATAAATATACGTTATTAGCGCGTTCCTCTCACCTCCACCAGGTCGTTGTGCCCCAGGCTGACGGCCAGGTGCAGCGGGGACATCAGGGCCGTGTTCAGGAGGTTTGGGTCCGCCCCGAGGTCCAGCAGCGCCCGGCAGCTCTCCGTCCGGTTCCTCTCCACGGCCCAGTGAAGAGGCACGTTCCCATGCTCATCACAGCTGTTCACACCTGCCACACACACACTCACACGCACACACACACACACACACGATTATATGTTATTGTGTTGTTCAATACGGGAAATTAAGAGTGGTAAAACCGGAATGATTGGTCATACAGCTTTATGGTGATTCACACACACACACACACACACGTTTCTCACACACACACACACACGTTTCCACCGGAGTGTGTGATGGATGGCAGATTGTTCTCACCCTGCGCCTCGATGACAGAGTTGATGAAGAGGATGAGGGGGATGTGTTCCCCCGCGGCGGCGTGATGAAGAGGAGTCGCTCCACACTCATCTTTCTCACTCAGGACCTCAGGGCTCTTCCTCACCAGGTTCTCCAGCAGCGCCAGGTCCCCCTTCTCAGCCAACTGTGACAACAACAACAACAACAACAACAACAACAACAACAACAACAACAACAACAACAACAACAACAACAACAAGACGTTACATGTTAGGAGATAGGTCACCGGCTTGAGCTTCAGCCTCAGGACCCGTGTATCTGTGATCCTCTCCAGGTGGAAGGAGTCATCACATACAGAGACTAGTTCCTTCACAGTGTCCTTCACACGCTGATATCAAGAGAGGGAGTCATCACATACAGAGACTAGTTCCTTCACAGTGTCCTTCACACGCTGATATCCAGAGAGGAGTCACACCGTCACAAGATGGAGGAACAGAAAGCAGTATTCAATAATTACTTCAGATTCACGTCAGAAATGAGTATGCTTGATGTCTCTCTCCATAGAGCAGGGGTGGGAAACCTCCGGCCTCCGGGCAGTATACGGCCAGTGAGACAATTTGATACGGCCCTCGAGGTAATTTATAAACACACCTAAAAAATAAAAAAATTAAAGAAATCTAGACCGCAAAAAAATTAAACAAGCGAGTGCCTGTTTTTCCTGGCCAGGGTCAGGGTCCTTGAACACAACACGAGCCTAACGTGTCATCACGTGGTATATGTCTCGACTGACAGCAGGGGTGCAGTTCTGACGGAGAGCTCCAGAACGCGGCTCTGGGTCTTCAGAAATTGCACTACCGATAAGTCCATACACATGCTGCAGTTTCTGCGTGTCTGTGTCTCTCGCTGAGAGCCCGGTGGCGATCTGCTCCTCCGTCACACTGAGCAGACAGGCAATAACTGTGTTGTTATCATTAGCATCTGGTTAGCTCGCTATGCTAACGAATATAAGAAGCTTTTTCTACAACCAGTGATGTGAAGGCACATCTGTATATGATCATTATAGTTATAAATAAAATAAGAGAATAAAGTAAACAGGTATGAAATACTATATGACAGTTATTAATAAAGAAGAATCCAGTTTGAAAGGGGAGTGATTTGTCAAATATCCATAAAGAAAAAGAAAATCTGCTTACAGCTGTGTTTGGGTGTTGAGAGATGTGTCCATAGAGCTCCTCATGCTGCTCTCAAAGTGCTCCAGATTGATGCTTTCAACTTCAACATTTAAAAATAATCTTCCTGGGGAGCATGCCCCCGGACCCCCTAGAGGAGGTTAGGTCCCCCCCCCCACTTAAATCATGTTCACATGGATAGGAAACTAAATACATTTGCACACATCTTGTGTCCATATCTTTCTGTTTGGTGGTCACGCCACACCGTGCACGTGCATGCATACGCGAGTCATGGTGAGATATCTGGATTAAGAGGTTGCTTTTTCTTTGCACAGCATGAAATGAATGGGCTGTGATTTTAGTTTTTTTAAGCAGAGGTCAATAACGTGTACGGCCCTCTGAGGATATTGTAAAAATTGAAATGGCCCTTGAGAGGACAAAGGTTCCCCACCCCTGCCATAGAGGCTGAACCATCATGTTCATCACATAGCTATCATCTGCCTCAAACAGTCCTGAGGCTCTCCTGGGTCCTCACACATCCCAGTGGCGAACCGTGTCTATCACAACTGGACCTTCAGTAGACACACACATCCCCCCCCCGCCCTCGCCGTTATAATGTCCCTCTTTTCACTGAAGTGTCGTCTTGTAAAGGGTACTGACAACAATTCCGCAACAACATTATCTTCACCTGCTGCCATTTCAACGTTAAAAACAATACAACGGCAAAAAGGGGGGTCGCGGGCTGAAAGTAATCTGGAGCACCTGTAACCGAGGGTAACTGAAAGAACACGCCCATTGGCTACAAATCAATATACGATTGGTTGATCAAACTGTCAATCCCATCAAGGACACACAAGCACGCGGTTTGATTGGCTGGCGCTTTTACTGGCATGAGATTTGATTGGCTGGCGCTTCCGTCGACGCTGAAGTTGAACTTTTCTCAACTTTCGAAGCGAGCAACGGAGGCAAAGCGTCTCCGTTGAAGACCGCGACGCTGCCGTACGGACGTACCGCAAGGGCATTCTATCGAGGATATAGAATACCTTGGTTGAAGGATACTCTACCCAGAGACCCAGAACACGATCTGATTGGTCGCATTTTCTAAACACAAATTCAAATGCATGGACCGAGAAAGACAACACTGCAATATTACAGATCAACAACACAGATACAATTATCATGTATTCATTTTATTTAAATGTTATTAAATGTTATTTATATAATTATAATATGACCGAAAGAACGAGATCGCGGATACAAGCGGCCGAGATGGGTTTCCTCCGCCGGGTGGCTGGCGTCTCCCTTAGGGATAAGGTGAGAAGTTCGGTCATCAGGGAGGGACTCGGAGTTGAGCCGCTCCTCCTTCGCGTCGAAAGGAGCCAGTTGAGGTGGTTCGGGCACCTAGCTAGGATGCCACCTGGGCGCCTCCCTATGAGGTGTTCCAGGCACGTCCAGCTGGGAAGAGACCGAGGGGTAGACCTAGGACCAGGTGGAGGGATTATATCTCTACGCTGGCCTGGGAGCGCCTTGGGATCCCCCCAGTCAGAGCTGGTTGATGAGGGGAAAGGAACGTTTGGGGCTCTCTGCTGGAACTGTTACCCCCTGACACCCGACCATGGATAAGAGGAGAAGAGGGATGGATGGATGGATATAATTAATTCGATTTTTTGTTTGTTTTATCCGAGTGTTCCAGGGTGTCCTCTGAACGCCTTGAAGGCCCTGACGGTTCACCACTGATACATCCGTCATGTTCACAGCTACAGTTGGGATAGCTTTGTTAGCATGCTACTCTCATGTTGGAAGAGTACATTCAGTAGTTTCCCAACGTAATACAATCAACAGGAAGTGATCCGTTCTCCATTAGTGCAGCTCTGATTTCATCAAAGTGAGTATTGATGCAGTGCAAACAGGAAAGGACAGCTTCAAGTCTCTCGTCTCGTTGCAATAAGTTAATTACGTGGTCTTTCAATGAGATCTTTGGTGGCTTTTCTCGACCATGTGTATTATTCACCATGAATGGTTCTGGGTGGGAGTTGTCCACAGGTTATAAATCATTCTGTTTGAATGATTTAGGGCTCCGGCAGCGAAATATTAAAATGTAATATTTGTTTGGCTTTACAAACATTGCAAAGCCAATTTCTTTTGGGGAAATGATTGTCCTTTATAGACACAGGCGCCATAGAAAGCGTAACCCGATTCTCAGCCCAGTTTAAAAGAACTTGTGTTACACAATTACACAACAGATGAGATGTCATGAGGTTTGTCTTCATGACGGCTTCTGTTAAGGTTACAGAGGGGCAGGATTACTGAGGGGGGGGGGTTATATAAACACTCCTTATGCTGGTAATACTTAGAGAGAGAGCGTCTTTGTGGTTTCTCTTTCTCAATCCTTTAACAGCATAAGTCTGTGTCCCCGTGTTTTCTGAAATACATAGGTTCGTGTTGTTTCTGGCACAAATAGAGTTAGCATGCAATTAGCACAACAGCCATTAGCACGTAGCATTAGATTGCGTTTCTGTCATGCATCCTTTGAGCCATCATCTCAAATCATTCTCTTGCACTATGTTATTGTTTTATTTGTTTAATGTCCTATATCCTCCTGGGAACCGAGGGAAAAAAGTGTCGTCCAATTATTTTTATTTTCCTAACCCTAAAAATCATCTTGCAATTTAGACTTTTTAAAAATAAATTACATTTTAAATGTTACAGTATGTCGAGGACGTCAGGGGTATTTTAGTGTGAAAAGACGGCCTTAATTAAAAGTAAATTAAATAAACTATGTAACGTATTATGCTAATAGAATGATATTAATACAAGAATACATTCATCTTTATTCAAAACATAAATAAGTAATTGATCTGAACATTGCTGTATATTTGATTACTAAAAAACTAGTTTGGTTTTTGGTGAATGCTGCCAAATCTTCAAAGACTTTGTAGTCAATAGCCGCTTTCGCACCAAGTACTTTGCCGTACTTAGTTCCCAGCTCTTAGTGCCCCCATGGAACTAAAGAGCAGATCGCGTTCACACCGGAATAAGTTCCTGGGGAAGATTACGCAAATGAGCCGCTGACGTCACTTCTTCTTCTTCTTCTGCTTTGGGTTTACCGGCAGGCCGCAAACAACTTCACGGCGTATACTGCCACCCGGAGTCCCCGGAGTTGAGGACTGGCTTCAGTAGAGTATAGCCTTCCGAGTAAATCGCCACCTTCTCATCTCCACCGCTCCCATGTTTTTGTTTGTGTTGCCATAAGTTAGTCTCTCTCCGTTGGTGCGCGGGGCTAATGCTAATAATGCTAATAATGCTAATGCTAATAATGCTAATAATGCTAATGCTAATAATGCTAATGCCAGCAAATACAAATACAAAACGATGCATTCAATGGTCAAAATGTGACGGACACGCATGTATATCCCATTAACATGTTGACCAGTACAGCTCATAACCTTTAATGTTGGTGCGTTGGATAATAACACTTGTTTTGAAACATGAATGTATGGTTTTGGGCGACCTTTTTAAGACTTTGACGAGGCTGTAAAATCCCATGAAGGTCGTGTGATGATTGCATGAACACGTGAGACAGAAGAGCCAAAGCAATTGTTCGAATTTAAAGACGTTAATAGAATTTGGTGCCACTCATTCTCACCTCGAATACATCTAGAGGTGCCAGGGCTTGATCTTCGTCTTCAATCACGTACGCGTAACAACTGGTCTGTCGGGTCGGATCTCTGCGAAAGTTCATCACTCAGCGGAGACTCAACATGAGGGGAGTCTGAAAAAAACACAAACACACACACATGGATGCACACAGAGGTGAGAAGTAGTTGAATACAAAAACTGTGTTACTGTACATTTTTCTAGTATCAGTACTTTACTCCACTACTTATTTTTCTGAGGACTTTTTACTTTCTACTTTTCACATGTTGAACTCAAATACCTGTACTTTCTACTTCTTACATGTTGAACTCAAATACCTGTACTTTCTACTTCTCACATGTTGAACCCAAATACCTGTACTTTCTACTTCTTACATGTTGAACACAAATACCTGTACTTTCTACTTCTCTCATGTTGAACTCAAATACCTGTACTTTCTACTTCTTACATGTTGAACTCAAATACCTGTACTTTCTACTTCTTACATGTTGAACTCAAATACCTGTACTTTCTACTTCTCACATGTTGAACTCAAATACCTGTACTTTCTACTTCTCTCATGTTGAACTCAAATACCTGTGCTTTCTACTTCTTACATGTTGAACTCAAATACCTGTACTTTCTACTTCTTACATGTTGAACTCAAGTACCTGTACTTTCTACTTCGTACATGTTGAACCCAAATACCTGTACTTTCTACTTCTTACATGTTGAACACAAATACCTGTACTTTCTACTTCTCTCATGTTGAACTCAAATACCTGTACTTTCTACTTCTTACATGTTGAACTCAAATACCTGTACTTTCTACTTCTTACATGTTGAACTCAAATACCTGTACTTTCTACTTCTCACATGTTGAACTCAAATACCTGTACTTTCTACTTCTCTCATGTTGTACTCAAATACCTGTGCTTTCTACTTCTTACATGTTGAACTCAAATACCTGTACTTTCTACTTCTTACATGTTGAACTCAAGTACCTGTACTTTCTACTTCTTACATGTTGAACCCAAATACCTGTACTTTCTACTTCTCTCATGTTGAACTCAAATACCTGTACTTTCTACTTCTTACATGTTGAACTCAAATACCTGTACTTTCTACTTCTCTCATGTTGAACTCAAATACCTGTACTTTCTACTTCTCTCATGTTGAACTCAAATACCTGTACTTTCTACTTCTTACATGTTGAACTCAAATACCTGTACTTTCTACTTCTTACATGTTGAACTCAAATACCTGTACTTTCTACTTCTCACATGTTGAACTCAAATACCTGTACTTTCTACTTCTCTCATGTTGAACTCAAATACCTGTGCTTTCTACTTCTTACATGTTGAACTCAAATACCTGTACTTTCTACTTCTTACATGTTGAACTCAAGTACCTGTACTTTCTACTTCTTACATGTTGAACCCAAATACCTGTACTTTCTACTTCTTACATGTTGAACACAAATACCTGTACTTTCTACTTCTCTCATGTTGAACTCAAATACCTGTACTTTCTACTTCTTACATGTTGAACTCAAATACCTGTACTTTCTACTTCTCTCATGTTGAACTCAAATACCTGTACTTTCTACTTCTCTCATGTTGAACTCAAATACCTGTACTTTCTACTTCTCTCATGTTGAACTCAAATACCTGTACTTTCTACTTCTTACATGTTGAACTCAAATACCTGTACTTTCTACTTCTCTCATGTTGAACACAAATACCTGTACTTTCTACTTCTCTCATGTTGAACTCAAATACCTGTACTTTCTACTTCTCTCATGTTGAACTCAAATACCTGTACTTTCTACTTCTCTCATTTCCCAAACAGCTGGTTCCTTTAGTCTGAATGTGTGTTTGGTGCGTGATCATTATTCTTTAGAGTCACTGCGTGCCTATTGATTGAACACGATCCGTGTATCCATCACTTCCTGGTCTTCTCTAAAGTAGAGGGACCAATGGAAACGTTGTCATGTTGCCGTTGGTCACCATGGAAACATTCATTAGCTAACAATGACATTATTGTTCTATTGATATAAAGGGAGGTCAGGTACTCTTTAAAGCAGCTGCTAGCTATGGGTACTTTCTACTGAAGGACACTTCAAAGCCTCTTTACTTTCACTTGAGTAAGGAGTTTAGTCAGTACTTCTACTTTCACCAGAGTATTTTTAAACACGAGTATCTGTACTTCTACTCGAGTAAAGGATGTGTGTACTTCTACTTGAGTAAAGGATGTGTGTACTCTTGACATCTCAGCATGCACATAACAGCAGTCTTGATATCAGCGTCTTTGAAGCATGCTACAAGCTGTGGAGTGTGATTTCCCTGAGAGGGCAGATAACTCTCTCCACGAGGGGATTCAAGCTCAGTGACTTTGTCTTTTACCCTGAAGGGCATTCAGATCCAGAAAAGCAATTATGTTTGTGCTCAGCAGGGGGGCGGCGGGTAGATTCCGGGTCCCAGGTGTCCTTGAGTGATCCTGGGCGAGGGAGATTGAGCTGGAGCGTTGTAATGGAATCAGTCACTTCAAAAGGCCAAACAACAAATGGCATTTTGGGTGGGGAAATTACTCCGGAGAGTTCTCATTGGAAACTTGACCTTACGCAGTGTGACGGATCACTGAGGTTTTACCCTTTGTCGGTGGAAGGCATTACGTTTAGTTGCCTTCTTGATTTACAGTGCAGCCGACTGACAACTGCGTTCAAATATTTAAGCAAACCCGCACGGGTCGGTTCGCCTGAACGGACGAGCTCGTGCACTTTTCTTTTAGCCACAAAAGGACCATCTGTAGATCGGTTACCTTTCATTCAGGGGAAAGGTTTGTCAACGAAGTCTCGGTGAATGGTGGCCGAGTTTTAACTAAACTATTTAAAAACATCTGTTAACGAGGGAAAAGAAAGTTTGGGGCTCCCTGCTGGAACCGCGACCCGACCACGGAGAAGCGGGAGAAGATGGATGGATGGATGGATGCAGGTGTGCTACTCGTTTGATTTGGGAATTTGATTTGATTTTTGATATGATATACTTTATTAATCCCTCGTGGGGAAATGGTTTCTCTGCATTCGACCCATCCTAGTGTTAGGAGCAGTGTGTGGAACGGTGCCTTGCTCAGGGACACCTCGGTAGCACTTGGTCTTGCCGGGACTTGAACTGGTGACCTTCTAGTTGCCAAGCCGAGTCCCTATCGACTTTGTGCGTTATTAAAACCGTCGTAGTGAAAATGCATGTGTGTGGAAGTAGTAGGATGTACACTTTAATGCGTGCGTGAGAGGTGGCTTCTCTCGGACGCTACATTCAAGATTTCGAGAGATGTCAAAACGCCCCTTGCTCACATAAAAAAAAGGAAAAGCCGTACAATATTTTAAATTTAGCTTCGAACTAATGTGTTGAATGTCGGAAGCTGAATCTTCTAGATTTGGTGACGCCCCATATTATAAATAAACCCCCTCTTTGCTCTAACCAACCCCCCCCATGTTGCATCAAGACCTTTCTCTGTTTTCTGTCAGAAACAAAAACATCTCTGTCATGTTCAACAGGGGCAAGAAGAAGCTAAACAAATCGTTTCTGGTCCTCCCCCCTCGAGCATATATTCTTCTTATAAATAAAACATTAGGTCATCGGCGACATGTTTGATTTGTTAATTACAATCAGAAATAAATTACTTTTACACTTACAAGAAATAACAACAAATGGGATTGTACAGGTCCTGGTCATAACCATTAATGATTTGGCTCCTAAATAATACTTCCAGTTTAGATAGACTTACAATATTTCAGTGCATCGTTGCAGTTATTCCACCTTTGGATGAGATGCAATGAAGTTTGGCATTTGGTCGTACGGATGGTTTTTGAAAATACAGTTCCCTCTCAACGTGTGCTTTCTCTCCGTGTTCACCGTGGAAGCGTGCAAGAGCAGCAACGCTTTCTTAGAGAACATCGGAATATTTCTCCGTCAGTAGATCAATAATGACCTCTGACCTCTGAGCTGCTTCTCCTCAGGCAGCGCTGCACATTACTAAATCTCCTGAACAGTAAATGGTGAGAAAGTATTTCTCTCACTCGTGGATTCAGGGGACTACAGATTCTCACACCTGTCTGTAATCAGAAACCCAATGTTTTCCATTACGACCCATCAATATTTCAGAGCCTCTACTCCGAACCCACCGAAGCCTTCACCACCACAGTGTTTTTAAACGACGACGGGACTTCCCGTTACAGTAAAACCTTGCATTCCCAGTCTCTAATTTGATGAAACCCGCAGCATGTCCTCCTCCCATCCCTTCCCATCAGCCTCGGTCAATACGTGTGTCTGTGTGTGAGCCTCTCATCTGTTTGCAGACGATGAAGGAAGGCCGCTAATGGCCACTCGTAAACACAAGCTGGAAAACAAATCATATTTAACAAAGACTGTATACATCTGTATGCAAGGTATTCGTCTTACACTGATTACATTTAACCGTACAGGAGTATTAGTCTACTGACTGTGGAGCATAAAAGTGATGATATAACTTGAAATATTAATAAATCAATGCTGGATTTAAATTAAAACATATTTAATAGGGACGTTTGCGCTAAATGTGGACACTTGTTGGATCTCTCACTGCCTCAAACTACATCAGTTTTTGCGTGAAGTTCCAGCTGAAGCTTCAAACTTTAACATATTCTCCACAATAAACAGCTTTGTCAGCATTTAAAACACTCCTAATATCGTTCGTAAGGTTTTGGGTGTCCTGATAATTCGCAGTGAAGGTCCCACATGGATGAGAGTAAAGTTGGAGTACTCACTGTGTGACGCTGGAGATGAGCTGCAGTCAGAAGTTCTCCTCTCGCTCACGCTGGGCTTTAAATAGTGGAGAGGAAGCTTCTGGCTCGGATGGAGGCAGGACACTTCCCCCTGTGACCAGACACTCACTCCGTTGACTTAATGTCTCTGGAAACCTGACACTGTCGTTAGGAGGGGGGGAAATGTGAAAAAAACATCCCATTTAGCCACAGAAGAAGAAAGTAGTGCACAGCCAACAAGATCAAGATTCAATCCTTTCTCTTTATGCCGAGGACTTTGACGTGCATTTGGACTTTTTCCGCCATTCTCCGAGCTTCTGTTTTGTATAAGTCTGGTGCAAAGTAAAGTAAAAATAATAATTGTTTATAGCGCTCTTTCCGAATGCTCAAAGACGCTTAACTGTTAAGCCCCAAGCCTGAACATGACATTTCCAGAACAAATGACCATATCTTCTAAAAGGGGAAATTAATAATCTTTTTTCTCAAAGTAAGGATAGACCTGTGAGTTGGAAAGTCAGAATCAATGTACATGTTTTTTATTTTAACGAAAATTCAGATTGAACATAGCTGTAAATTATAGTGTCTGTCCAAAATTATTTTTTACTTTAACTACCCTTGGATGATGGGTTAGTCGACTAAAAGCTTTAGGAATCCAAAGTACAACATATAATAACTACCCTGTATCAAGATTGATGCAAAACAAGTGACCTTTGACCTTTTTAGAGAGGTTTAGCAAAAGAAACTCCGCCTCTGAGGTGATTTGGGTGGAAATGGGCGTTTTTGCCGTCTCTCTGGAACCCATTGGTCGATTTTGAACCGTTAGAGCCAATAGAATCGAAGGGGGATTTCCACATACACACCAACGTTACCATTGAGAAGTGGGGGCCATGCAGTTTCATCTTATGCTCTGAAATCTGAAAACTTAAAAGTAGGTTTATTGCTGATGGATTATCAGAAATCATTTCAGTGACAGACAACAACAGGGGTAAGACATATTGCCGTGTTTGCTACCTCATGCCACGCGTTGTGATGTCTGTTTTTGTTTCTAATGTCGCGAGTTCTGATCATGGAGCGATGATACAGATACCTATTGATCCTGTGTATTCTCACGTTGCGAATCGATATGTTGGATGTGCAGTTACGATAAGTAATAAGGGTGTTGTACCGTGAGTTCTGTGATAACGGCGTTAGCATTTTTCCGCTCTGGGCTAATCAGTTAGCTGAGTTTCTTCCCGTTACATGGATATGAAACATTCATAGTTTATTAAATCTTAAGAAGCCCTGTTTTTGCAGATGTTGTGGTTTCGGACCGGTTGAAGGGTCCGTGGGGCTTAACCTGTTAAACCCCAAGGTCCCCGTCGGCGGGGACCCTGGTTATTTTTTCACGACACTGTGTCTCAGGGGATCTTAATATTTAAGAACCTATTCATGTGTTATACCAGATTAACGGGAATAATCTCAGCTAACTGATGATACAAACCATTTTTACCAAAACAAAACACAAATCTCATAACAAGCATCTAAATGACCCCTTAGCGAAAAATGCTAACGGACTTTGGCACAGAACTCAAGATAAAAGTACCCTTATTACTCATCGTAGCTGCACAAGATATCCGATTAAAGCTGAGACTCCACAGATTATTTAGGTATATAGTATCATCACTGAGTGATCCGGACTCGGACAGGGGAAGCAAATACAGTCATCACAACACGTACCTTTACGGAGCTTCTAGGGAGATCGTCTCACCGTAGCTGTCAATCTGATCAAAAGACGTGTTCCATGGCATTAAAACGAGAAAAACACGTGGCTGAATCGGTTAATCCGTAGGTTTTTAACGTCTCTGTATAAAAAAACGATTTAATTTATGATCCATAATTCAATTTTTATGTAAAAATCGGAGAGCGGAAATGTTAGCCGCTAATGGTAGCCACCAGAGTGGCTGCTGCTTCCGGTGTAGGCTATGCGGCAGTTTCTCACACACACACACACACACACACACACACACACACACACATGACCAAATAAGTACTATGTGGGAGTTCCCCTCGATTCCATTGGCTCTAACGGTCAGGAAGAGATGTCACATGTCAAAATCCAGCAAGGGGGGCCAGAGATATGGAAATCCACCCAAACTATAAGTACAACATATCTTTTGGACGGACACTATAACTTACAGTTTTTTACCATGTTCAATCTGAATTTTCTTCAAAATAAAAAACATCTATATTGATTCTGACTTTTCTACATCCAACTCACAGGTTTATCGTTACTTTGAGAGCAAAGATTATTAGTTTAACCCTTTTAGAAGATATGGTGATTTGTTCTGGGAATGTCATGTTGGAGCCTGAAACCTGAACAACAGGCTCGGGTTTTAAGAGGTTAAAGTAGTCACAGAATCCAGAAAGTGGACACCGGTCGTCCAACAATCGGACGACGGGTAGTTCGATGTCAAAATATCGATGTGGAAGATATTTCACCTCAACTTGCTTACAATGGCTCTGCGAAAGGGTGCCTCCCTGTGCGTGTGGCACCTTGTCTGGCAGCCTCTGTCTCTGAACGAATGTGTGTGAATGTGTAAATGCTGAATGTCAGGGTCGCGACCTCTGGGAAAATAGATCAATCAAGCTTCTCCTGGCTTCGTCTGTGCTGTGTGAATCTGTTGGACTGAAGCTTGAATGCAACAGACACTTGTTTACATGCAAACTTTTACCTACACTCCAGCTTTTTAGTAGTTGCAAATGTTCTAATAAGGCATTCGGTACCGCTTTCGAATATGCATTCTTAATGTATGTCGTCTCTGCGGAGCCGACACACACGCAGACACCATTCAATCAACTCTGTAAATATAACGTATGATGTCCTTTATTGTTCTATGTTTCTATATGCTGCATGTCTCCCTTGAAAAAGAGATCTGGGACCAATCTCGTTAAATAAAGGTTTGAAATTCAATCAATCATATTGCTAGGGTCGTTGTCCCATTTGAGTACATGTTGTCGTGTACGTGGAAGAAAGTGACGACTCTGGATCGATTCTAGTGTCTGCAAAGTAAACCAAACGACCCAAAACCAGTCGTCAACACGGAGGCTGTCTGCAAATGCAAATATGGAGTCTGGCGATGGCATCGGTGCAATACATTTGAAGCGTTTTGACTTGTTTTCTCAGATCTTTTGTATATCCCACACGTTAAGCAGCGCACCCGAACGTCCATGTCCTTTCCATCAACTCAAATGCCCAGCGCTGACCATATTGTGAACGACCTCTTGACAGTTCCAACGCGAACCAGAGACCGCCGAGCTGCACGCGGTACACCGTCCGTCAAAGCGTCTCCTCATGAGTGAGAGCAGGGCCTGGCGGCTCCGCTTCCGTTAAAGCAAGTGACCAGAGAGGCGGGAGACGACCTCTAAGACTTCCTTGTTGATGGAAGAGATTAAGGAAAACTCCTCAGGGAATCTCGATCAGGCCGGATTATCAGATAAGGTATATCATTAACTGAGGATTAGACGTGTATTTCTCCCCGCATCGTCAAGGGAATAAGTCTCATGAGATTGTTGCCTGATGAATAACATTGTGTGTGTGTGTGTGTGTGTGTGTGTGTGTGTGTGTGTGTGTGTGTGTGTGTGTAATGTATGGCTGCATGCATTAGCACTGCCACATGTTGTTATTGAAGTTAGTTGTTGTTCGAAATGTCTCCACCGTATGTTTTAAGGGTCTGACACTCATTCAAAAAGCAATTAGTAAGCATATACTTCCTGTCTGACATCGTCCCTGACTTGCAGCCTTTGGCTCACGTCTGAATGTCACTATATCAGCTGTTCACTAAACCTTTTAAATGCACATAAAGCAACCCGTTTCTAATTTCACTTTACATCTTTGTGTTTTATTTTGCACACAGGTATCCATCACAATAACTGTCAGCGGGTCGAGCATCGACTCAGATCCCGAGGTCGATCCCAGAGCTAATATTTGCCCGGTTATTGTTCTGCGAGCTTATCTTTAAGGTGTGTTATTGTCCTCGGGAGTATTTGCTGAAAAGCCCCGCATGCACTAGAAAGCGAGTATTGCCTGAGCTCGATGAGTACACGATCATTGGTATTAGATAAATAAACACGAGGGGACAATGTGCCGCTGGCTGTGAGGGGACAGGTGGACGTGCTATTGGAAGGCAGGGAAACCCATAGATGTGTGTGTGTGTGTGTGTGTGTGTGTGATGGCGGTGTGTTTTGAATATGCAGACGGGGCGATGTGTGTTCAGCGGTGAAGAGGACGCTCGGCTGCACCTGTCCAACGGCTGACGAGGCTGAATTCATAATGCAGCTGCATATAATATGTCGTTACATGCTTCCACACATGCTAACCCAGGCATTTCACACCACTATTACTAATACACATAACCACTTGACACTGATTTACATATTGAGTGCTGCAGAACCTCTCGAGGCGAGAAGGAGGAACATTTGTGATGCATGTGATGGGGGTGTATCGGCAGAAATATATTCATCAACATGTGAACTTTAGTCTTTAATCACCGAGAGAAGTACTGCTGCGTTTCTGTCCTCTTGCACCGCCATGTTTCTGCAGCAGCTGTGCAAGGCAAGGAAAGGAAAGGAAAGGAAAGGAGAAGAGAGGCGAGGCGAGGCGAGGCAAGGAAAGGAAAGGAAAGGAAAGGAGAAGAGAGGCGAGGCGAGGCAAGGAAAGGAAAGGAAAGGAAAGGCAAGGCAAGGAAAGGCAAGGCAAGGAAAGGAAAGGCAAGGAAAGGAAAGGAAAGGCAAGGCAAGGCAAGGCAAGGAAAGGAAAGGAAAGGCAAGGCAAGGAAAGGCAAGGCAAGGCAAGGCAAGGAAAGGAAAGGAAAGGCAAGGAAAGGAAAGGAGAAGAGAGGCGAGGCGAGGCGAGGCAAGGAAAGGAAAGGAAAGGAAAGGAGAAGAGAGGCGAGGCGAGGCAAGGAAAGGAAAGGAAAGGAAAGGCAAGGAAAGGCAAGGCAAGGAAAGGAAAGGCAAGGAAAGGAAAGGAAAGGCAAGGCAAGGCAAGGCAAGGAAAGGAAAGGAAAGGCAAGGCAAGGAAAGGCAAGGCAAGGCAAGGCAAGGCAAAGGAAAGGAAAGGCAAGGAAAGGAAAGGCAAGGAAAGGCAAGGCAAGGCAAGGCAAGGAAAGGAAAGGAAAGGAAAGGCAAGGCAAGGCAAGGCAAGGCAAGGCAAGGAAAGGAAAGGAAAGGCAAGGAAAGGAAAGGAAAGGAAAGGCAAGGCAAGGCAAGGCAAGGAAAGGAAAGGAAAGGCAAGGAAAGGAAAGGCAAGGAAAGGAAAGGCAAGGCAAGGCAAGGCAAGGAAAGGAAAGGAAAGGAAAGGCAAGGAAAGGAAAGGCAAGGAAAGGAAAGGCAAGGCAAGTTCAACACAAGGCAATTCAAAGTGCTTTACAAAAAATGAAAGATATTAAGCATTAAAAAATAAAAGCGGGTGGGTTTTCTGCCCCTTTTATTCGTTGTTATATGTCACTTTTTAAACCTCACAAATAAAACATATATTCCGCCAACTTCTGCAGCGATGGAGAGTCAGGACTCAGAGAGACACGAGGAGAGCTCTGATGTCAAACACGGATCTTTAATACAAGCAGAGAAATTCACATCACAAGTCACACGGTGGAAGGTTCTGACTGCACGGTGGGTTGTCAAATCTGATCAGCCTCACATCTTGGCAGACCCTTTAACTGGTTTACAGAGAGTGAATTAGCATATTGGGGATGGGCGTAAACATCTGGAGGAGACAGGAGACGTCTCTCTCATCTGTGGAGCTGAGAAAGCCAGCGTTCTCACAGTCGTAAACCCCCCTATCAGGCCATAACACTGACCCTTAAAGGTGGGGTAGGTACGTTTGAGAAACCGGCTCGAGATCGCTAGAATTTGAAAATACACCACCGGAGAAAATCTGCCACTTCCTCACAGAGCCCCTCCCCCAACACACACGAACGCACACATGACCAATGAGGGCACGAGATAAGTGTGTGCCCCGATGGAAGGCTGACAGGCAGGGTAGGCCATCGTACCATCAGCCATTGTACTTCTTTCACAGTATCACGGCTTCTACAGATGACATTTTTTAATGTATTTGTTGTCAAAGCACTTCAGATATTCATTGCTATCGGGATGTTAAGAACATTCCATGGAATATAACAAAAAGTGAATCTCGAGCCGGTTTCTGAAACTTACCTACCCCACCTTTAAGTGCTGGAGCACATTCCTTAAAGGAGATAACAGAATATTGGTTGGTTATTAACGTCAACACACAATAAGGTTAAATATCTCGGAGCTTTTTGATTTAATTTAATCCGAGTTTATTCAGTGTGTCTCAATCTGCAGACTTCCCTCCAGATGCCACCAAACTCTCCACCCTGATTGGTTCTCAGTGTGTGAACAGGACAGGACGTGCCGCTCCGTACACAAAACCAGCTGAGAGCAGCAGCATGCAGAGTGCTGCACCTGCACAGCTGTCACTCACAAGAGGCCTAAGTGGGGTGTGTGTGTGTGTGTGTGTGTGTGTGTGTGTGTGTGTGTGTGTGTGTGTGTGGCATCACTTATAGATGAGGTCACCTCTTAGTGGCGGCGTCCTCGGGGACGCGCTGCTTTCTGACACTTTGTCCGCTTCTGAGACGAGAGTCAGCATTTTGACTTTTCCACAAGAACATCACTGGATTTTATTCGCAGGAAACATCACTTCCGTTTCCACGTAACCAACACGAGCTGATCAAAGTATCTCTTCGTGCTCGTTGCCGTGGAGCTCCTACAGTGGTGAGATATGTAAATCACTGAAGCCGCGGTGCAGACGTCTCTTCAGTCGTTCTGATCAGTTCGAGGAATTAAGAGCGGCTTCTCTAAAGTGAAACGGCGCCCGCCCGTTCGGCTGAGTCTCCACCGAGTAAAGCCCATAATTACAACGGCCTTGGATGCACTTGAACACATCTCAGTGCAGATTCTGCAGACGGCGACGGAGTTGGACTCAGTCATATATTCATGTGTTCAGTGTGAAGCAGCACTTGCTTAACGGCCCTGTTATTATTTCCCGCTTGCTGCTTGATTTGTGTATGAATACAATAGGGAAAGTTCTGTACCTGTATGTCTCCTTGCCATGTGCTCTCTGTCCTGTATCCATGACGGATTGACCTGAATGTGTGATGTGTATTATCTCGATGCCCAGACACATGTCTCCTAAGGGAGACAATAAAGCTCCATCTCAACATAGACTGTGTGTTTCTGGGCAGAATGTACGGTACGGGATAATATGCCTTTTTGCAGAAATGTCCAACTCCCAATCCCCTAACAACTTTTAATAATAAGTCTTAAAAATATAAATATATCATCCTTATTTTTTGAACGTCTGTATTATTTTTTTTACCGGAATTTATTGACTTTTTTGAAAGATAAATCATATTTTTAAATCAAAACATTTTCTATGTTTTCTCCATTGAAGCCGAGGGGGCTTAGTCATGACACAACAACCATTAAATATAGATTCATGGTCAGAGGGTTTAAAAACATCAAGGACTGTTCATAACGCTTTAAAGATGTCCCACCGTGCAAAATGCAGTGTCTCGAAAGTGGGATTTGTGCTCTCTGAGGATGCTCTGAATTATATTTAGAGGGTATTTTTGTGAGATGCTCCTCTTGAGGGCGAAGTCTTTAGCATCGGAGCAGGATAACGATTCAGTTATAGCAAACATGGAAGAAGTACACACATCCTTTACTCAAGTAGAAGTACACACATCCTTTACTCAAGTAGAAGTATACTCGTGTTTAACATACTCTGGTGAAAGTAGAAGTACTGACTAAACTTCCTTACTCAAGTGAAAGTAAAGAGGCTTTGAAGTGTCCTTCAGACTAAAGGAACCGGCTGTTTGGAAAATGTGAGAAGTAGAAAGTACAGGTATTTGAGTTCAACATGTGAGAAGTAGAAAGTACAGGTATTTGAGTTCAACATGTAAGAAGTAGAAAGTACAGGTATTTGAGTTCAACATGTAAGAAGTAGAAAGTACAGGTATGTGAGTTCAACATGTGAGAAGTAGAAAGTACAGGTATTTGAGTTCAACATGAGAGAAGTAGAAAGTACAGGTATTTGAGTTCAACATGTAAGAAGTAGAAAGTACAGGTATTTGAGTTCAACATGTGAGAAGTAGAAAGTACAGGTATTTGAGTTCAACATGTGAGAAGTAGAAAGTACAGGTATTTGAGTTCAACATGTGAGAAGTAGAAAGTACAGGTATTTGAGTTCAACATGTAAGAAGTAGAAAGTACAGGTATGTGAGTTCAACATGTGAGAAGTAGAAAGTACAGGTATTTGAGTTCAACATGAGAGAAGTAGAAAGTACATGTATTTGAGTTCAACATGTGAGAAGTAGAAAGTACAGGTATTTGAGTTCAACATGTAAGAAGTAGAAAGTACAGGTATTTGAGTTCAACATGTGAGAAGTAGAAAGTACAGGTATTTGTGTTCAACATGTAAGAAGTAGAAAGTACAGGTATTTGAGTTCAACATGAGAGAAGTAGAAAGTACAGGTATTTGAGTTCAACATGTGAGAAGTAGAAAGTACAGGTATTTGAGTTCAACATGAGAGAAGTAGAAAGTACAGGTATTTGAGTTCAACATGAGAGAAGTAGAAAGTACAGGTATTTGAGTTCAACATGTGAGAAGTAGAAAGTACAGGTATTTGAGTTCAACATGTGAGAAGTAGAAAGTACAGGTATTTGAGTTCAACATGTGAGAAGTAGAAAGTACAGGTATTTGAGTTCAACATGTAAGAAGTAGAAAGTACAGGTATTTGTGTTCAACATGTGAGAAGTAGAAAGTACAGGTATTTGAGTTCAACATGAGAGAAGTAGAAAGTACAGGTATTTGAGTTCAACATGTAAGAAGTAGAAAGTACAGGTATTTGAGTTCAACATGAGAGAAGTAGAAAGTACAGGTATTTGAGTTCAACATGAGAGAAGTAGAAAGTACAGGTATTTGAGTTCAACATGTGAGAAGTAGAAAGTACAGGTATTTGTGTTCAACATGTAAGAAGTAGAAAGTACAGGTATTTGAGTTCAACATGAGAGAAGTAGAAAGTACAGGTATTTGAGTTCAACATGAGAGAAGTAGAAAGTACAGGTATTTGAGTTCAACATGTGAGAAGTAGAAAGTACAGGTATTTGAGTTCAACATGTGAGAAGTAGAAAGTACAGGTATTTGAGTTCAACATGTGAGAAGTAGAAAGTACAGGTATTTGAGTTCAACATGTAAGAAGTAGAAAGTACAGGTATTTGTGTTCAACATGTGAGAAGTAGAAAGTACAGGTATTTGAGTTCAACATGAGAGAAGTAGAAAGTACAGGTATTTGAGTTCAACATGTAAGAAGTAGAAAGTACAGGTATTTGTGTTCAACATGTGAGAAGTAGAAAGTACAGGTATTTGAGTTCAACATGAGAGAAGTAGAAAGTACAGGTATTTGAGTTCAACATGAGAGAAGTAGAAAGTACAGGTATTTGAGTTCAACATGTGAGAAGTAGAAAGTACAGGTATTTGTACTCCACTACTTCCCGGCTCTGACTATGAGTGACTGAGGGTCAGAGCGGTCTCTTCTTCTGCAGAATAAGAAGTGTTTCTTTCCGTCTACATATCGTCTGTGTTCCATCCCCACAAAGCCCCAGCTGCCGCTCTAAGCTGAGGTGAGCTGCACGTCGTTGTCTTGAGAACGCTGCGGGCATTACAGAGGTCTAAATCCATGATCCCGCCGACGGTGATTATCTGCGTGGATTCGCACAGGTCAAATTGGAAAAACAATCATGAGTTTCCCAGGCTGCTGCTGCCGCGGCACCATCTGCTGCAACTTGCCCTCGCACTCTGAATATTGAAGCTTTGGATCTGCTGCTATTGTAGTTTTCTCAAAAACCTATGAACCCTTACGGCCCGTTTACACTACAGCGTCGAAAGCTCCAATCTGCTCCAATCTGCCCATTCACTTTCAATGGGGTGACGTCACGTAGCCGCGCTTTTTCGCCGAACTGAATTGTGGGTAGCAGAGCGGTCCATCTCCGGCGACCAGAAGTTGAACAATGTTCAACTTCTGGTCGCCTGAGACGCCGGAGTAGCCAGCGCCAGCCAATCAAATCCCGTTTCCCAAAATCTGACAGCTGAAGCCGTAGCCAATCAAACCGCGTCTAAGCTGGGAGAGATATCCCGCCGTTCATTTCTATATTTCAAAAAAAGTCGGAGGAGAAACTAACTATCGCCGTAGCAATCACCCGGTTTTGTATGACCAGACCCTCTTCACCTACCGGGACACAGACCGGAGGAACCAGCATGGAGGGAGGGAGGGCAGAGGCAGTGGGGAAACTGGTAGGGTTTCGCCTGTTTGGGGAGTTTATATATATATATTGCTCCCATAAAATCCCCGGGGTTTTTGCTTTGTGTGTCGGGGGCGGGACATTCATGTGATTGGTTGTTCGTCGTGTTGCTTGAATAAAATCCCCAAGCTCCAGACACGCCCAGCTCCAAGCTCTTTCTGGAGCTGTAGTGTGGACGCTCCGTGAGTGTACATGTTTCTGCATGTTCACTTTGCAGCCGGACACTTGTTACGCCGCTGTGGACAGTCTCGTACATTTTTCACAGATTTGGAAGCGAATTTTATTTTGTATATTTTGATTCTTGTCCTTTTATTTATGTATTTAATGTGTGATTGATTGTATATATTGTTATGCTGTGTTCGTTATTCTCGCGTCCAGGTAAGAAGCTTAAAAAGGGGACCAAATGGAGTCTCTGAGAAGGTTCAAAATTGGTACTTTAATTAATAAAAAGCGCGGTAATGTTACAAGCAGGATATTGTTCAGTCAGGAGAGAAAGTCTGCAGCCTTCCTCTCCCTGTGGTGGCCGAGCAGAAGAGACCTCACAAGCATTCGTCTTTCCCGCTTCTGGCTGTTCGCTCCTCCTCTCTGGGAGCTGTAGTGACGTAGAGGACTTCCCCCCCCTCGGTCGTCTGTGTCCGATATCGCGTTAAACAGGATTTCCACATTTTACATTCATTGCTTACTTCCACGTGCCTTTTCTCCTCCTTATCTCTTTCATAACTTTATATGTAACACATGTTAACGGCGTCAATCGCCACTTTAATGATACTAATGGGCGGTAGTCCCGGATGTCGTCGTGATGGATTTTCAGAATAAAAGCTTGGTATTGAGAACTTCCGGTTTTTCCAGAATAAAATAGCATTTAAACTGACGGTATGTTTAAGGTACATTATGCTATTAAACATTGATTTTAATTTCTAACAATATATATGTGTGTATTTTTTATTCCTCTGGATTGTGAGAAACAGTATTTCGGTCTCTCTGTCTGTACTCACAAACTGAAACAATAAAGTATTCCTTTCATTGCCCAAAATAACTTCTACTTTCAGTACAAAGTATGCATATAGATACTTCCAGAAAGTCAGTTCAAACTACTAGGTTAACTAAATGACGGGATTTTCTCCATCTGATACCTGGAAGACCATTTCCCCCGAGCCCACCTTTAATCCTCTCGGTGTATTATACCATCTGTCCACACTGATCATTAGCAGTGAAATCACACGGTTTGAGTTATACTTCTCATCTGAAGTAAGTCGGGATTTAAATCAAAATGCACGAGAGAAATTGTGACCGTATTCATGTGTTAGCATTTCTGTGTTGGCCTATAAGCTCACTGTTTAAGAGGAACTGTTGTGAGTGTTGCAACATGTGTTAAGCACACATCTTATAGAATTGGAGTCCATCTTGGATATGTAGAGTGTTCGAATTACCCATTTGCAGCTAAAAGTCGTTTCGTTCATTTTTAGAATCCTTCGCTTCTTTGCTTGTGAATCCAGAAGCTGCGAGGCTTGGCTGTTTTCGTTTCGCCATATTTGTTTATTGAAAAGCAAGCGTTAAAAAAATATCAATATGAAAATGTCAAATGCCGCGCCGGCATCGCCGCCGTAACCATAGCAACGTAAGTAGCCGTAAAGAATGCGGCGCCGCCACGTACACATGGCAACACCCAGAAATATTCAGAAACTGTAATGAACACTGACTATTATCTATTTCAAGAACTTTTATTTACAGAAGCTCAACATTTCTAATCTGTGTGACACAAATATGCACGATTTTTTTAGGCTCCCCCTATTTATCTCAAAGTCGGCCTTCGGGGGGAAGCTCCGTTTTGTTCTACGACATTGACCCCACTGGTGATTTCTGAAAAACGATGGTTGTTACCAAGTCGCTGAATAGGCTACAGAAGTCGTGGAGGCCGTTGTACTGTATTTATGATTAGAAAATTAGAAAAGTCGGGTAGACATGTGGAGATTATCCGGCTGAACTAAACTAAACATTTAGGGTTAGGTTAGGGCGGTTAGGTTAGTGGTTAGAGCGTCGATCATCAGATCAGGGGGCGTTGGTGAACTCCAGTTCGAAACCCGCCACTGCGTCAGGCCGTCGTGTCCTTGGGCACTTCCCCCGCATTTGCTCCTGTGGGTATGTCCACAGTAATGACATGTATGAAAGCGCTTTGAGCACCTGTAAAAGTCCTCTAATAAAAAATGTAGAGCCGGGACTCGATTAAAACAATTAATCTAATTATTAGAGGCTTTGTAATTAATTAATCGAAATTAATCGCATTTTTAATCAAATATACATATCTGACCTGAGAACAGTGAGAAGCAGTTTCCACATGGATGTGACTCCAGGTGGTCGACAGTCGAGTGCAGTGCAGTGAGCCAGGGAGCTGATTACTCTCTCAGACGTGGACTGACTGATCCTGGCCCTGAAACCAGTCGTCTGGTTGAGTGTGGGTTGGGTCAGGGTGTGGTTCCTTGCACTCGGAGTCGGGCTAACGTCCAGCTAGCTGCTACATGCTAGCTGCTACATGCTTTGCATTTTGGTGATACTTTAGGCTTGATGTGCTGCGGTGATATGCAAATTCTTTTTTACATAATTTGCACACCGCCCTGCTCTTGTCGACGCTTCCACCCGTCCGTTTTTTAAAACGAAATGTCCCCTCCACGGGGCCGACCAAAGCGGTCTCATCAGCTGGTTCGTTCATGTTTGACTATTGTTCACCGTGGTTTGTTGTTGTTTGAAGTCCCGTGCTGAAGTCATGAACGTTAGTTGGTGCTCCAGTATAATCGGTACGCCTGAAACTCATCCAGTGAGAAACGTTCCGCTGTGCAAAAATAAGTGCGATTAAAATGCGATTAAAATGCGTATATTTTTTTAACGCGTTAATTGTTGTGTAATTAATTAATCTTAATTAACGCGTTAAAGTCCCGGCCCTAATATTTTTTAATGCATTATTATTATTTATCAAACGGGTTCGCTTTCCACAGACCTTCTTTTTTACAATATTCCCAAATCCTCTGGAGAAATTCCGTTGCTTTTTTGTCGAGGGAACCAGCCGCTTACTTCCGGGTCAATACGTCATCCCTGCACCGCTCCATTGGTGCCACTCTCCTCAGGATCCACTTCCTAACTACCAGTGTGTATAGAAGTGCTGAGTCATGGTTAGTTAACCCTGTCAGCTCAATGATCGCTCTGGAGAGGAGGGAGGCGTACTAACAGCTGCGTAATCACTCAGTATCTGGGGGAGATCAACTGTAACTGATTCCTGATTATTTAAAAAGCCACAGTGAGAGTAATCCTGAGTGAGGGTGGAATGCAGCGGGTGTAAAAAGGTCAGATGGGGACAGAGACGAGAGGATTCCCACTGTTATTCAGAGGAGGCGGAGATGCATTGTGGGTAATGAACTGCTCTTATGTTGAAGGTCATGGTCACACCAGCTCCCAAACGGTGGTAGTGAGCGTTCGTTTTTCCTCGCCTCGCCTCACTGCAGGATAACAAGCGCCCTCTGACAGGCCGATTGACTGTGAACAACAACAACAACAACAACACTCACGATAACTTCTGATGGTTCGAGCATGCATGGGTTATTGAAGGGGCCAGATTGTCTGAGTGCTCCTGGCCTTCACGATTAAAATGACCAACCAGGAAGTACTGAACATAACCTAAAAGAAGAAGACATACTTTATTAATCCGTCTCAAGGAAATGCATTTCTAACGTAGGAGACAGATCAGAAACAGACGGTTAGAAAAACTGCTAAAACATCAAAGCAGAGATATTAAATTACAGAACGACTTGAAATAACGCAAAGTAGTCAAACAACTAGAAAAGGAAGCAAAACAACGACTACAGAGACGCCGAATGATCGGAAGGAGCAACGATACAGCTGAGACGTGTGTGTGTCCTGCTGCAGTGAAGCACAGGTCGGTTACATGATTACTAATCGACGACAACAAATAATACACAACCACAACATGACCAAAAAAGAGACTCACAACAATACACAGAAATGCAAAGAGACTCACAACAACGATTTCCATTTGCAAAACAGCCACTGAAGGCCCTCCGGCTGATCCAGACCAGGAAGAGGAAGCCAATGCTAAGTGCGAGTTAAGGGTAAACCGAACCCCAACGAGGCTCCAAAGGGCCACGAACAGACATGAAACTGAGAGGCTTCTGGGGCCTTTTGCACACACACACACACACACACACACACACACACACACACACACACACACACACACATACACACACACACACACACACACATACACATACACATACACACACACCCTAGTAGCTGTGGAGGATAAAGTATCAGCAACACAACAAGGTGTGCATCAGTGAGGATGATCTGCAGCGTTCAGCTATTGAGCTGACACCACCTGGTGGAGACTACACACACTTCGGTCTGAACACACACTTCTGTCTGAACACACACTTCTGTCTGAACACACACTTCTGTCTGAACACACACTTCGGTCTGAACACACACTTCTGTCTGAACACACACTTCTGTCTGAACATACACTTCTGTCTGAACACACACTTCTGTCTGAACACACACTTCTGTCTGAACACACACTTCTGTCTGAACACACACTTCTGTCTGAACACACACTTCTGTCTGAACACACACTTCTGTCTGAACACACACTTCTGTCTGAACATACACTTCTGTCTGAACACACACTTCGGTCTGAACACACACTGAGGGAGACACACCGTTTCAGGAGGAGAGGACATGCTGTCTGACCCCAGCTGATATAAGACACACTAACTGCAGTCATGTATTTTTCTTTTAATGTTTATTTTATTATCTTTTCTTGTTGAGTCCACTAATCTTCTTTTGAGTTGTCTCTCAGATGAAACACACAGAGCAGTATTAATATTTGTAGGAGCCGCATTTAAGTTTATTTTGTTTTGATTTATTTGGAACCTTTATTAAAGGGGAAAGCAAACACCATTACAGCTATAATATTCCGGTAGTTTATTCATTTTACAATGGATATTGATCGTAATATTTATTGTATATGATATTACTCGCCAAAAGAAAATTAATAATCCGCCGGCCGGGTGGGGAATTCCGGGACCAGGCCGCCGCCATTAGGGGAGTCCCAAATGGTGACGTCACTGGATGGGTCTTCGCTCCGGGTATCCATACACAACGTAGCAGATATGGCAGCGATGGAGGAATTTTGCAATGAGATCGACGTTTTGAACGATTAATTTGACTATTCGTCGGGAGATGACATTGATGTGGAAGCATCTACAGTTACCAGGCATCCCATGGCCTATGCTTATGAACCGATTCGGTCGAATAGAGTGGCATACGATCCGGAATAAACACATAAAAAAACACAATGCTAACAGTGAGCCTCTGAATTAGCCCCGAGCGAAAAATGCTAACCTATTACTGCACCGAAAATCACTCCTAGCTCCCTTATTACTTATCCTAGCCGCACATCCAACACATCGTTTATGATCGCAAGGAGACACAGAATCTAACGGTGCCCACCTCAACACTGAAAGATACAAACTCGCGAGGTTATCAACAAAAACGTACATCAAAACAAGTGGCGCTAGGTACTAACATACGCCAGGCTAACGGCATACCTTCCTCATTGTCTGGTGTAAACTGGTCTTCAATGGCATTACAATGATAAAAACGATGATGTCGTTAATCCATAGGTTAATATCCAATGGGGCTGTGTCCCCTTTGAAATGTTCTGATAATCTATAAGCAATACAACTGCAATTCCGTTATCTGCTGTCCGCTCTGTGCTCCGTGCGCTCTGGGTCCTGCAATACCATCCATTGAACACCTAGTCCAGCAATACTAGCCTTTTTAGGGCTGTTTTCGACAGATGAGCGTGTGTATGCCAGTTTAATTAGTTGAGCTATAGAACACCCCCAATTCTCTATTGTACGTCATAATAATAGCTACCATTTAGTTTGGACGCGATTGCGTTAATTAATAAGCTCACACTGTGTCAGTAAATACATGTGTGAGCTAGTAATCTGGTAGTGCTGCAATATTTACCTCTCTCTCGGCAGCTGAAGCAACTCGTTTGGTGGCTCGAACTTCACGTTTGTTGACACTGTCATCGTCTTGCGCGGCCGACGTGCTGGGACGGTCGGTGTTCCCGACTGCATACGTTGAGAAATTGAATATTGTGGGAACAGATCCTGGCTTCAAATCCGATGTTTTGTATTGAACCAGGCATCCAGACTGGACTTTGAGCAGCTTCTCATCCGTTAGTGGCAGCCTATGGAAATGTACTTCTTCCTTCTTCGTATACAATCCATTTGTGCAGCCTGGGGCAATACAATAAACTCCTGACGACGATCGATTTCTTGTAATGCAAACTACTGGTGCATTGCACGCCATGTTGTCTGTTTTTGAGCTTTGGCCCAGGAAGCGTAGGCCTACCCACTCAGTGACGTCACTGGGAAAGTCCCGGAGCAATGGAAGCCCCCATGGTCATTAGGCACGTATTTCAAAAAGTAAATTCGCGTATCTCGATCGTTTACATTGGAAATAGACTAGATAAATACATTTCCTAATGGGAATATTGTCGCATTTGAAAAGTGTTTCCATTTCCCTTTAATGCATTTTTCTGTTTCTGTGAGAGGGCAGTAGGGCTCAGGTGAAGGGGGCGGGGCTAAGGCTTTAAGTTGGAGGTGCGGTGTGTGACGGGAGGGCGGCAGGGCTCAGGTGAAGGGGGCGGGGCTAAGGCTTTACGTTGGAGGTGCGGTGTGTGACGGGAGGGCAGCAGGGCTCAGGGGAAGGGGGCGGGGCTAAGGCTTTACG
Organism: Champsocephalus esox; assembly: GCA_036324585.1. Classification (NCBI taxonomy): domain Eukaryota; kingdom Metazoa; phylum Chordata; class Actinopteri; order Perciformes; family Channichthyidae; genus Champsocephalus; species Champsocephalus esox. The sequence goes on along the minus strand of CM070496.1, from coordinate 12,323,752 downwards.
TTGGAGGTGCGGTGTGTGACGGGAGGGCAGCAGGGCTCAGGTGAAGGGGGCGGGGCTAAGGCTTTACGTTGGAGGTGCGGTGTGTGACGGGAGGGCAGCAGGGCTCAGGGGAAGGGGGCGGGGCTAAGGCTTTCAGTTGGAGGTGCGGTGTGTGACGGGAGGGCAGCAGGGCTCAGGTGAAGGGGGCGGGGCTAAGGCTTTCAGTTGGAGGTGCGGTGTGTGACGGGAGGGCAGCAGGGCTCAGGTGAAGGGGGCGGGGCTAAGGCTTTAAGTCAGAGGTGGGGTGTGTGACGGGAGGGCAGCAGGGCTCAGGGGAAGGGGGCGGGGCTAAGGCTTTAAGTTGGAGTCACCGTCACTGACACGCAGACTTAACCTTATGCTGAGTAGAAGACAGATTATTAGGATCTGATGTTTAAGTTTATGTGAAATATTGTTTTTCGTATTTTGTTTTGCTGGAAATAAACCTTGAAAAGCAACAGAAACGTCCGGTGGGTTTTGTACTGCGAGTCTGACACTGCTTCCGAGGCCCAAAGCTCTACATGTGGCCAAGAACATGAACTGTTGAGGTGAAGGTTACGAGAAAAACCGTTCGGGATTTTGGCCACTACGATATGTGTTCCGTTGCTTTCTGGTCGCGTTGGATTCTCTCTAGTGGCTGTTGTAGGTCGTTTTCAAGTCATTACGGTCTCTTGTTGCTCTCTCTATGTCTCCTTCCGGGTCTATCTGTGATCATAAATCATAGACTGCATATATAAATCAAATATATATATATATAAATATCAGTGGCGGCTGGTGGAAAATATTTTTGGTGGGGCTATTGATATAGTGAGTAAAAAATATTTTTTTGGGAGAAATGACCCCTTAAATTAGGACTTCTGGTGATGTAATGGCGCGTCTCCAGTGCAGCGCGGAGCTCGCTTTAATGCTGCGTTCAGACCGGACGCGATGCGAATATTCGCTTCGCTCTACACGTTCCTATCGCATCGCTCTAGTTTCACCGCAGCTGTCAGCTGTGTTTACTCGCATCATTCAAACAAGACGCGCTGGCTCGGGAGCTACAACAACATGAACATATTGTACCGTGATTTAATTGTAATACACGTTTCTAAATGATGCCGAAGTAACAACACACTGATACCGGTTAGTAACAACCATGAATTAATGCTTTGACAAGTCTGCAGACAGACGGCAGAGAAACACCTTTAAAATGCGTGCTTTCTAAATGTAGCTTGGCTAAGCTAACGTTATATATGCTCCGACCGGCCACACTCACAGCAACGTCATACAGACATAAATAAACCAGCGACTGTATTCTCCATGACACAGACAGTCTGTGGGTTGGACTTGTTTAACTTTTGTCTAGTTTCTGAACAGATCGTATCTGTTTGAAGAGCAAGCATGTGAAACAAAAGATAGCATGTACCTGTTAGCATCCAGCTAGCCATGTGAGAAGCCTCGTTGATACGTTTTGTCTTTTTCACGAGCCTGCTGTGATATATACAAATCGGGTTGGTCCGGTCCAAGGTCTCTAAGTATCGATTTATCTCCCAAACTTCTCCTTTCAAAAGGATTGGAGAGCAGCTCTTGGGCGGACCGAGACTCCGGCGACTCCACCTGCACACCATTCTCATCCAAATACTGCGTCACCTTGGTTACTCACGAGTCTAAAAAACAAATCACGTCAACGCACGTAAGCAACATGGGCGCCAACGTGAGCGCCCACGTGACCAAAATATTTGACGGCGCTGATTGGCTGAAATTATGTTTCGGCGGCACAGTTTACTCTTGAGACTTTTGCAACCTGCTGGTTGCTGCTGTTTCGCTCGGGGGCTCTGCCCGTAATGATAAACTAATGCCACGGGCAAGGCCAGGCAGGAAACAGGTGACTTATCAGTAACTCTAGACATCGTAACACAATTTTAAACGAGATTGTATTGTAGATTATACATTTTTATGATACTAATTGTATGATATTTACCTTGTTCATTAAAAATTAAAATATGAAATATATATATTTTTTAAATATATATTTTTTTATTTAATATTTATTTTTATTTTTTATTTTGTATCTGGCAAGAGGTGGGGCGGCGCCCCTAGCGCCCCTATGGGCCGGCCGCCACTGATAAATATGTCATAAATCCATATTTATTGGAAACATGACAGAATAACATCAGAAAACAAAACACTTTTGCGGCTTATTTTGTAACACAGCATTTCCTGATTCTGGTCAAATATAGTTCAAAATACGTTTTCTCTCCAGATCTGACGTATCTAAATATCCCATCTTCAAGCAGTCTCCCCCAGCTCATGCTCACGTGTTCTCGTGGCAGATTCTTCGACTCCTTTCAAGTGAAAACACCGTGTTTTTGGAGCAGCATTCGTTCCTCTCACATTATTTTCTAAATGTTTCCAAATCTAAGACTGAAGCATTTCAAATTGATGGCAGACCTCTAGGGCAGCCTCTCACTGGAGGATGCTGAGAGGAAGACGAGGAGGGATGGTGAGGAAGAGGAGGGGTAGATTGATGGCTTCCTGTTCGGAGCATACTGCTGAAACAGACTCATAAATGTTTTGATGGTCAGCGGATAAATAACGCGCGTCGGCTCAGCACACTATAAATAATCCCAAAAAGTTTAATCATTGTCTCCTTTCCAATTTATTCGGAGGGGGGGGTTATTTATGTCCGAGCACGAATACGGTACCAGGACGCGCAGGCCCTTCATCTTGCTGTACGCGTCACCTTCAAACCTTCAAAGCCGCGAAGTGAAGATGTTGATTTGGGGAAACTTGTCGTGTCAGCAGGATGGGGAGATTTAACTCAGAGGTGACGTCAGGGGCGAGGCTGTGTGGGGAGATTATTGGAGATATAGAGATGACTGGCCTCGAAAGGACCAACAATAGCGGCGTGTGGCGCAGTGGATAGCGCCTTGGTGTTCGGATCAGGGGTCACAGGTTCAAACCCCACTGCAGTCAGCGTGTCGTAGTGTCCCCGGGGCGAGACACTTCACCTCAAAGTGCTCCCACAGTGTTGAGTATGATGTAATGTAACAACACAACATGTGAGAAGTAGAAAGTACAGGTATTTGGGTTCAACATGAGAGAAGTAGAAAGTACAGGTATTTGAGTTCAACATGTAAGAAGTAGAAAGTACAGGTATTTGAGTTCAACATGTGAGAAGTAGAAAGTACAGGTATTTGAGTTCAACATGTGAGAAGTAGAAAGTACAGGTATTTGAGTTCAACATGAGAGAAGTAGAAAGTACAGGTATTTGAGTTCAACATGAGAGAAGTAGAAAGTACAGGTATTTGAGTTCAACATGTAAGAAGCAGAAAGTACAGGTATTTGAGTTCAACATGTAGAAAGTACAGGTATTTGTGTTCAACATGTGAGAAGTAGAAAGTACAGGTATTTGGTTTCAACGTGTAAGAAGTAGAAAGTACAGGTATTTGAGTTCAACGTGTGAGAAGTAGAAAGTACAGGTACTTGAGTTCAACATGTAGGAAGTAGAAAGTACAGGTATTTGAGTTCAATATGTAAGAAGTAGAAAGTACAGGTATTTGAGTTCAACATGAGAGAAGTAGAAAGTACAGGTATTTGAGTTCAACATGTGAGAAGTAGAAAGTACAGGTATTTGAGTTCAACATGTGAGAAGTAGAAAGTACAGGTATTTGAGTTCAACATGTAAGAAGTAGAAAGTACAGGTATTTGAGTTCAACATGTAAGAAGTAGAAAATACAGGTATTTGAGTTCAACATGAGAGAAGTAGAAAGTACAACTGAAGTGTGTGTTTCTTGCTACATTAAAGGAAAGGTTGGTAAAATGATTTGTTAGTTTTTTTATCCTTGATTATTTGTGTTCGTATCGGTTTAGTTAATATCGTCAAGTCTGCGTCTGCTAACCCTTTTCGTCCTCTCTCCTTCCAGGTCGTTCGACTCCTACCCATGTGTGTGCTCACTGACCCGATGCCCTGCCCCGCCCTTATGTGTGCACCTGTCGAGCCCCTCGTGTGTGTAATCCGTGCTTTCTCTGAGCCCAGTGCCAGACCGCGTCGAGCCTGATGTTATGTGTCAGCCAGTTGATATGACCAAAGAGAAACATACAAAGTGAATTCAGAGACGATGCTCGGGTTTGGGGGAAAGTAACGATGCAACCATTTTATTCAGGATAGTCTTATTGTAAGCTTTGAGTTCATTGTAACACAAGCATATTTTATTAAACGCCTCCTTTGTTTACTTCAGGAACACAGTGACATCACAATGGGACACTCACGCTCCTATTGGCTACGCATTGTAAGTGACAGGCAAAGGGGCGGGACATCTCTAAGCGGTTGACCAATCACAACAGATCCAGCTGCTGTACACAAGAATCATGTTTCTTATAAAAGTGTAAGTAAGAGATACAGATATGAGTGTTTGGTCAGAGAAGTGCAACTCAACATCTGGCTCCGGTCCAGCAGGTGGAGACAGGGAGCCTCGGGTCTGTGGTTCACTGAGAGGTGCTCAAAGGAAGAGGGGCTCCTATTTAAGGAGCTAAAGGCAACACACCTGAGGAGAGAGAGGAGAAGAGAGAGAGGAGAGGAGAGAGAGGAGAGGAGAGGAGAAGAGAAGAGAGGAGAGGAGGAGAGGAGGGAGAGGAGAGGAGGGAGAGGAGGAGAGGAGAGGGGAGAGGAGAGGAGAGGAGAGGAGAGGAGAGGAGAGGAGAGGAGAGAGAAGAGAGGAGAGGAGAGGAGAGGAGGAGAGAGGAGAGGAGAGGAGAGGAGAGGGAGGGAGAGGAAAGGAGGGAGGAATACTTGAACCAGGTTTGATGACCTGTTTTGTTATTTCTAGTCTTATGAGCTCAGAAGCTAAAATATAAGATGCTGGAATATAATGTACTTTGTTGAGATGCATTTACTTTTGATTAGATGTTAAATCAAATCAAGTTTTATTTGTAGAGCACATTTAAAAACGATTTTGGTGGAGCCAAAGTGCTGTACGTGTAATTTAAACACATACAACATCACAAGAAAAGACAACAGATAAAGCAACACGAGGAACAGTCGGAGGTCGTGACCCCGCTCTGACTGAAGGCCAGAGAGAAGTCGTGAGTCTTCAGAGTGGATTTAAAGCCCCAGGGTCCGGGCCGACCTCACAGGAGGGCTGAGTGCTCCAGAGCCTGGGGCCCGCCGCTGGGAAGGCTCGGCGCCCTCGGGGTTTGAGCCTGGTTTTAGGCACTACCAGCAGCTGGTCCGCCTGGGGTGTAGCGCTGGAGGAGTTCAGCTATAGGCTGATTTTAAAATCAGTTCTGAGCCGGACTGGAAGCCGGCAGTGAGGCCAGAACTGGGGCGATGTGGCGTCTGAGTGAGGCCTGGTCCGTACCCACGTACAGAGCGGTACGATGGTCCAGTCTTGAGGCGTTAATAACCCTTTCCAGGTCTTTAAAAGATAAATACGACCTGGTTTTGGCCAACAGTCTTATTTTAAAGATTAGTTAAGAAATGAAAGTGCTCGTTGAAGGATGGCATGTTTTATATTTAATGTTTATTTGCCTAAAATGAATGAAAGTATGTTTTGTGTTCAAGGTTTTCTAAATGATGCGTCAAGAGGCCGAATGGAGCCAAGAGGAGTCCATCAAACAAACCAAATCACAACCTGACAATGATCAATATATATTTATGCAAGTGCAGTAAAGATAGTTATTTGTGATGTGCACGTGTGAATAGTATCCTACTTTAGGAAGTAATTGAAAATATGCAAATCCGGTTTTTAATCGACGTACGGTACGGCTTCCGGGCGCAGAGGATAATTTAAGCAGATGGTCCTTTTTTAATCTAAATGTTTAATTGAATCCCCTGCATGGAGAAAACAGCCGTGTGTGTGTGTGTGTGTGTGTGTGCGTGCGTGGGTGTGCGTGTGTGTGATGTGTGCGTGTGTGTGTGTGTGGGTGTGTGTGTGTGTGTGGGTGTGCATGCGTGCGTGTGTGTGATGTGTGTGTGTGTGTGTGTGTACCTCTGAACCCCCTCCCTCCCACATGCACAGGTCACCCGGTGAGAAGCTGCCCTCTCATCATCATGTACCTTCTGTATGTTCCTGCGCCTCGTCTCCGTGCACGTGCAGAAAGTGCAGCACGTGCACGCTCTCACCACATGCATGCCTGTGTAGCAAGACATTTTGCAGGGGTGCACGTGTTGCCTGCGATTGACCAGCGTGTGGGACTTCACGTGTGTGTGTGTGTGTGTGTGTGTGTGTGTGTGTGTGTGTGTGTGTGTGTGTGTGAGCTTGTGTGTGTGTGTGTGTGTGTGTGTGCTCGTGTGTGCTCATGTGTGTGTGTGTGTGAGCTCGTGTGTGTGTGTGAGCACGTGTGTGTGTGTGTGTGTGTGAGCTCATGTGTGTGTGTGTGCTCATGTGTGTGTGTGTGTGTGTGTGTGTGGTCTAGCATTACTATACTTGTGGGGACCTAAATCTGTTTACATAGTCACGTGTGGGGACTGGCTTCCCTTATGGGGACAAATTGGAGGTCCCCATAAGGGGGATCATTAATTTTAGTGTGAAGACTTGGTTAGGGTTAGGATTAGGGTTAGGGTTAGGGTAAGGTTAGGGTTAGGGTAAGGGTAGGGTAAGGTTAGGGTAAGGGTTAGGGTTAGGCATGTGTTGGTTAAGGTTAAGGTTCGGATAAGTCTCCAGGAAATGCATGTAAGTCAATGTAATGTCCCCTGAAGTGATGTATACATGGTATGTGTGTGTGTGTGTGTGTGTGTGTGTGTGTGTGTGTGTGTGTGTGTGTGAGCTCGTGTGTGTGTGTGTGTGTGTGTGTGTGAGCTCGTGTGTGTGTGTGTGTGTGTGAGCTCGTGTGTGTGTGTGTGCTCACGTGTGTGTGTGTGTGTGTGTGTGTGTGTGTGTGTGTGTGTGTGTGTGTGTGTGTGTGTTAGCGGAGGTTCCCCTGAGAAGCTGAGCTGACCTTGCAGTAAAAAAAGAGTAATGTATTCATGGCACAGATTGCTCCTCGGTGATAGGTGTTCCTCGCCTCCTTAAAAGCATCTCCCCTGATTGCTCAAACACGTCTTTTCAATCTAATCGGCGAGCATTCAGAGCATCTCCTCCATGCTTCCTCCGACACTAAAGGTGCACGCTTGATAGTGTATTCTTAGACCTGAGCTTAACCTTGCTGCTAAAGCGTCTCTTATCGGACGGGTCCAGCCGGCGTTAGGCTTCCATTCACAATACATGTGTTCAACGAGACAATTAAACCCCTTGCATCGAGCGCGCGCTGTGTTTGAAGTGACGGATGAATGCAGCCGTTAAAAATACAACGACGGCCCGTAACACGAGCGACCTTGACGCAGAAGGAGGTGCTCAGAAAGCACAGCTTCAATGTTAAGCTGTTAAATAAGAAAAGAGACGACGTGTTGATTTGAATAAATCATACTGTGACGTGTTGAAAGGTCCCACGACTTAGAAACAGTGCCGTATAAACACACGGTCCCTCGGTAACGGACCGTCATCGCACAGCGTGAGCGAAGACGGCGCCTAACGGCTTTGATTAGCTTTTCTTAGCTCAATTCAGAAGTACATGTTGAACTCAAATACCTGTACTTTCTACTTCTTACATGTTGAACCCAAATACCTGTACTTTCTACTTCTCTCATGTTGAACTCAAATACCTGTACTTTCTACTTCTTACATGTTGAACTCAAATACCTGTACTTTCTACTTCTCTCATGTTGAACCCAAATACCTGTACTTTCTACTTCTCTCATGTTGAACTCAAATACCTGTACTTTCTACTTCTTACATGTTGAACCCAAATACCTGTACTTTCTACTTCTCTCATGTTGAACCCAAATACCTGTACTTTCTACTTCTCTCATGTTGAACTCAAATACCTGTACTTTCTACTTCTCTCATGTTGAACTCAAATACCTGTACTTTCTACTTCTTACATGTTGAACTCAAATACCTGTACTTTCTACTTCTCACATGTTGAACTCAAATACCTGTACTTTCTACTTCTTACATGTTGAACTCAAATACCTGTACTTTCTACTTCTCACATGTTGAACCCAAATACCTGTACTTTCTACTTCTCTCATGTTGAACTCAAATACCTGTACTTTCTACTTCTTACATGTTGAACTCAAATACCTGTACTTTCTACTTCTCACATGTTGAACCCAAATACCTGTACTTTCTACTTCTACATGTTGAACACAAATACCTGTACTTTCTACTTCTCTCATGTTGAACTCAAATACCTGTACTTTCTACTTCTTACATGTTGAACTCAAATACCTGTACTTTCTACTTCTCACATGTTGAACTCAAATACCTGTACTTTCTACTTCTCACATGTTGAACACAAATACCTGTACTTTCTACTTCTCTCATGTTGAACTCAAATACCTGTACTTTCTACTTCTCTCATGTTGAACTCAAATACCTGTACTTTCTACTTCTTACATGTTGAACTCAAATACCTGTACTTTCTACTTCTTACATGTTGAACACAAATACCTGTACTTTCTACTTCTTACATGTCGAACACAAATACCTGTACTTTCTACTTCTTACATGTCGAACTCAAATACCTGTACTTTCTACTTCTTACATGTCGAACACAAATACCTGTACTTTCTACTTCTTACATGTCGAACACAAATACCTGTACTTTCTACTTCTTACATGTTGAACTCAAATACCTGTACATTCTACTTCTTACATGTTGAACTCAAATACCTGTACTTTCTACTTCTCACATGTTGAACTCAAATACCTGTACTTTCTACTTGAGTTAAGAAGTTTAGTCAGTACTTCTACTTTCACCAGAGTATTTTTAAACACAAGTATCTGTACTTCTACTCGAGGAAAGGATGTGTGTACTCTTGCCATCTCTGCTAGGCAGCACGGTTCTCTCCCACTGCTGCCAGTAACCAGGGCTCACAATGAAACGTTAATTGAATCCCACTCAGCATAATTAAGCCGCATTAAGCTAATTACCTCTGCCTCTGTCGGAGTAATCAGATGCAGGGAGTTCAGCAGCCGGTGACCTTCTCCTCAGGTGTGAGCTTCGGAGAACCCTCGAGATAACATCGCTGCCAAAAGCCTGTTCGGAGTTTCTGTGAATGTCTTCATCTCCTTTTCTGTCGTCCTGCCAGGTGTGGGAAAGCCTCTTTTCTTCTGCCTCTGAGAGAACACTGGTCCCTACACTGGAAACAATGCTGCTCCAAAACCAATGAAAACATGTGTTTTCACTTGAAATCAGTCCAAACATCTGCCAATAGAACAAGTGAACATTAGCTCGGTGAGATGTCTTGAAATAAGAAGGGATATTTAAATAAATCAGATCTTGTAATCAGCTGGAGAACTCGTTTAGAACATTTGACCAGAATCAGGAAATGCTGTGTTATAATTAGGGGTGTACCGGTATCCGTATTCGTCCCGTACCGTCACGGTTCGGACGTCACGGTTCGGACGTCACGGTTCGGACGTCACGGTTCGGACGTCACGGTTCGGACGTCACGGTTCGGCACATGCAGTCACACGACGAATACGCCTTTTTTTTAACGAGTGGGAAAAAGTAATTCAAGCAGTATCCACTTCACTATTTATACTCCAGGGGGCGGTATTGCGCCTAAAAGCTGTTCGCCAGCCGCCCTTAAACAACAAATGAAGAACAAGAAGAAACAACAACAAAACGAACTAAATACAAGAAGAAGAAAAGTTTGTATGGCGAGTTCAGATAACACACAGGAGCTAGAACCCGCCTGCTTCTCTTAAATCAGCTGTGGGAACGTTTCGGGTTCCCTGTGGACTACAACAACGATGAGGTGTGCGAGTGGTGGATCCGACGAGGACGGTGTGTCGGCGTGGCTCGACAGCGGTGCGGTATGCTAATGGCAAACACGCCAAACATGCTAAATCACATCAGACGGCATCACCCAGATTAGCCAATCAGAGCCCGGCAAAAGACAGCAGCTGTTCAGCAGCTGATCCCCGCTGTTTTTAAGAAGCCAAGAGACATGAGAGCAACATAAATAACGGAAGCTTTTGGCATATATTTTTCAACGACTTGAAACACTTTCTTATTATTTATGATGTAATATTTTCAAGACATCCTTTTTAGTTTTACAGCTTGATGAAACCTTTTTGTTTGACATCAGCCATTATAGATAACATGGCCATCTGAGTGTGTGTGGTTTGTTTTTAACTGTTTAATAATACAGTTAATGATTCAAAATGTTAGAGTTCCTTATTTTGAAACTGAAACTTGCGCTACTGTTCAAAAATAAATAACAACAAACCTGGAATTACTTTTTTTGGCTTCTGACCCCCAAACCGAGGTACGAACCGAACCGTGACTTCTGTGAACCGTTACACCCCTAGTTATAATATAAGCCGCTAATAATACAAAAAGTTCTGTTTTCTGATGTCAGTTGGTGATTTTCTATTAAATATGTGTTTCATCTGAGTTGACTGAACAAGATGAAGCATTGTCTAAAGTTTAACAACAAGACCCGATATCTCACTGCCCTGTTACGTCTGAAGATATTGTGTCTTGCATCAGGTGGAGAGACATATTCTGACTAGATGGAGCGTCCTCACTACAGCTTCAGAGAGAGCTTGGAGCTGCGCGTGTCTGAAAGCTTGGGGATTTTATTCGAGAATGCGACCAACGACCAATCACATGAATCTCCCGCCCCCGACATACAAAGCAAAAACCCCGGGGATTTTATGGGAGCAATATATATATATATATAAACTCCCCAAACAGGCGAAACCCTACCAGTTCCCCCACTGCCTCTGCCTCCTCCCTCCATGCTGGTTCCTCCGGTTTGTGTCCCGGTAGGTGAAGAGGGTCTGGTCATACACAACTGGGTGATTGCTACGGCGATAGTTAGTTTCTCCTCCGACTTTTTTTGAAATATAGAAATGAACGGCGGGATATCTCTCCCAGCTTAGACGCGGTTTGATTGGCTACGGCTTCAGCTGTCAGATTTTCAGAAACGGGATTTGATTGGCTGGCGCTGGCTACTCCGGCGTCAGAAGTTGAATGTCGTTTTTGAAGCTGTCGAAGCCGTAGTGTGGACGGGCCTTGTATGCTGGGCGTGGATCTGCCTGCTTAAAGCCCAGCGTGTATGCTTGGAGCGAGAGAGCCCGGTCCTCAGAGGAAGGTTAACGCGGAGCAGCCGTCCGTGACTGCGATCCGTCCTCGGGGGTTCTCCTTCATGGTGACAGCGATAACTCATTTTGATACTTCTCATCACGACTCGGCTCTTCGGACAAGCGCCCGGACCGGGTAGAGGGCGTGTTCACATACACAGAGACGCATGATGGATGAGGAAGGAGAGTCGAAGTCGAAGTCGATCACAAAACATGTTTTCTTTGGAGATAACGAAGAATTGAAATGCTAATTACGACGATTTCACAAGAAAATGCGATGAAACTTTGCACAAACATGAAAGTCAGCTGCAACCAAAATAAAACTAAATGTCTTTATTTTCAGTTTTCTAAATGCTGGGAGGATTGCTCAACATGTGCTGCGATGCATTTTTATTATTTGTGCAGAAAACCGGATAAATGGAATGCATTGGACACACTCAATCTCAATCTGGTGGGAATGTGTTGAAGTCCAATATCACCAGTAAAGCTGATATAATCCAAATATAATATAATTAAATAAATCAAATATAATTTCAAACTCAACAGCAATGAAACTGAACTCCTCCTCATCGGCTCCAAATCCCCCCTCAGCAAAACCCCCAACCTGACAGCCACCATCGATGGCACCCGTTCCTCCTTCACCCAGGCACCTGGCAACCGTGGCGTGATATTTGACCTCTCCCTCGAGCCCCACATCCGTCAAGTTGTGAAATCCTCATTTTTCCACCTCCGCAATATTGCCAAACCCCCTCCCTCTCTCACCCGCCTTCATCTCCTCCCGCCTCGTCTCCCTCCTCTACGGCATCAGCTCCACCTCCCTCAGTCGACTCCAGCGGGTCCAGAGCGCAGCCGCCAGACTCCTCCCCCACACTCCTCCCCCACACCAAGTCATGGCATCACATCAACCGGCCCTCAAAGGACTCCCCGTTTCTCACCGCACCCACTACAAACTCCTGGTCCTCACTTTCAAAGCCCTCCACCATCTGCACTGACCTCCTCATCCTCTACCATCAATCAATCAATCAATCAATCAATCAATCAATCCATCAATCAATGTTTATTTATAGCCCAATATCACAAATGTTACATTTGACCCTCTGTCCTCAGACCCTCTGTCTTTAGACCCTCTGTCCTCAGACCCTCTGTCCTCACACCCTCTGTCCTCAGACCCTCTGTCTTTAGACCCTCTGTCCTCAGACCCTCTGTCCTTAGACCCTCTGTCCTCAGACCTTCTGTCCTCAGACCCTCTGTCCTCAGACCCTCTGTCCTTACACCCTCTGTCCTTAGACCCTCTGTCCTCAGACCCTCTGTCCTCAGACCCTCTGTCCTTAGACCCTCACATCGTACAAGGAAAAACTTCCGGAGAAAACCCACAGTTTAAAGGGAACATGGAGAAACCTCAGGGAGAGCAGCAGAGGAGGGATCCCTCTCCCAGGACGGACAGACGTGCAATAGATGCCGTGTGTAAATCGAAGAGATAATACATTTGCAACATAGGTACCAACCCCCCCCGGTCTCTCAGATCCTCCTCAGCCGGTTTGCTTTCCACCCCCAAGGCCAGACTCCGGAGCTTCGGGGACAGAGCCTTCTCTGTGGCAGCCCCGAAGCTCTGGAGCTCCCTCCCCCAAGACCTCCGTGAGTCTGAGTCCCTCACCCTGTTCCAGTCCCGCCTCAAAACCCACCTCTTCAACTCTGTATCCATAAGCCCCGCCCCCTCTCAACTCTCTATCCATAAGCCCCGCCCCCTCTCAACTCTGTACCCATAAGCCCCGCCCCCTCTCAACCAACTTCCTCCTGACTGCTTTTCTGTTTTCTTTTTGGCTTTGTTTTTGTTTGTTTGTCTCCCCTCCCTCCCGACGTAAAGCGTCTTTGGGTTCAAGAAAAGAGTTATAGAAATAAAATATATAATTATTATTATTAATACAAAGCAGGATGTTATGGTGTGACGCCCAGGGGATCAAAATGTGTGGTTTTAATGGGAGTCAATGGGGAAATGTTTGTCTTTAAGGCCCTGACGTTATTTTGGACACTCACTTGATTCCACACATTTATAGGAGCTGAGTTTAAGTATATCCTTTATACGTTGAAAAGTGAAAAATGTGGCTCATGAAGCTCAACGGGGAAACAGTGCCATGACGCCATGACATCATCTTAAAGAAGCAGAATCACGGCGGTTGGGATGAACGGCTTGGCTCGTGAACAATGTGTGTCTTACTCTAATTGTATTCACATTTTACGGTTTCTAAAAAGACAGGATGTGAGAAAGAAAAGGACTCTTAAGAGGCCCGTCTCAGATTTACACCGGCGGCGGGAGAAGCCTTATCGACTCCTACTGATGGTAAGTGTATTGAAGAAAGGAGCCGTAAAGAACGGTGTGTAAAAGTCTCGACGTACAGACGAAGAGATAAGAACTCCGCGAGCCCGGTGCATCTATCAGCACGCAGAGGAAACAAATGAGTCGACAGCATGAAACATGACTTCGTGTAATCAGAGGTTTGACCTGTCGTGGAGCCATTAGTGTTGGGAGGGTAAAAGCATTTGGAAAAGACACTTGGAAGTCCAGCTCGCCCAAAGGCCGCTTGTGATTGAATTAACTTTTAGTCGTGAGAAGGTGTATAAGAAGAAGAAACCATTAATAAACAGATAAAGAAAATACCCTAAAAAATCCATCTGGGACTTTGGCCCAAAGAGATGCTTTTCTTTGAAAGGTAAACTGGACTTGATGTCCTCCACAGACACCTTAGTAGAAGGACCTGAGGTAGGAATCAAGTCCTTGGCCATCAACCCCCCTTTACCCCGCTTTATGTGCTATAATATAGATACCAGCCCCCAAACTGGCTGTGGGGTCATTTGATTAAACATTCATTCGATGAAATGTCCGTCCTTTTTTCCGATGGTATAGAGCAGGGGTGTCAAACTCGAGGCCCGGGGGCCAAATCCGGCCCGCGACTTCATTTTATGTGGCCCGCAAGAGCTTGCAAAAAAGTTATTATACGGTTACATGCTACTTTACATAATATCTATATATGTTCATTTTAATTCATTTCTTATTTTATAGTTATCTTTTTGTATCTTTGATTTATCCTTAATTGTATGAATCTGTGCTCTCCTGTTTTTCAATCTTACCCTGTTGCTGTTAAAGCACTGAATTTCCCCACGCGGATTAATAAAGTTCCATCTTATCTTATCTTATTTTACAGAAGCATGTTGCCCTTAAACTACATGTCCCACAATGCATCTCATTTTGTGATATGCCACTGAAGAGACTTGCAATTATTTGCCCTAGACTTCTGCTTTTAGTTATTACCCTATCCAATAATAATCCAATGCAGAGGCAATAATATATAATACATTATTTCATGTATATTATGCATTTATATATGTATATTTATATAGTTACAACCGGCAACTATAATGCTAATGTGGCCCACGATGAAATTGAGTTTGACACCCCTGGTATAAAGCCTCTCATGGGTCTTTTCATGTTATTTGTTGTTGTTGTTGTTTACATACATTTAAATCAAGCTGAAACTTCTGGGTGAGATAAGTTAAGTTTCTTAAACCTGCATTCTCTCGAATTTCCAGCAGGGGGCGACATCTCTGGTTCAACGATAAGTGCAGAGAAGTCTATGAGAAAATGTTCCGACTTCTCTCTTGATTTATTACATCAGTAAATATTTTCCCGATGAGTTGACGGTCTCTGTCTGTCGTGTCAAGTCTGATCGATGCAGCATGATGTTCACTCAGTTAATTAGGGTCCCGTTTGGAGGGAAATAGACGATGGTTTGCTTAGGATCGGGGTACCTTTTACAGTGTGAGAGTTCATTGTAACCTTTTAGTTGCCTGAAAATGTATAATTCAGTTTCATGATGATTTTATTTGAATTATGTTTTGTCTTGTTTTACTTCCTGTCTGATTGTGTTCACTTGTGTCTTTTTCCAGCTGTGTCTTGTCTCTGTGAGTAGTCTTGTAAGTGTATAACTTCTCTTTGCCTTCATTATATGTGTATGGTTTCTGGTCCATTCAGCTCCACTCCCTCTGACATGTCAGTGTTCAGTTGTACTTCAACCCACTCAAGGCTTCAATGTGTAGACCACAGATAAATGGATGGTGTTACAATGACCACGCCCACTTCCTGTATATTCAGTGTACGGTCGACATGCAGCACATCGTACACTTAGTCCTCAGTCCTAAATGTTCCATTACGCCGGTTTGGGTCAATCGCCGAGGGACTCTTCCAGGGGATCTCCCGCCGTCAAGGACAGTGTGAAAGATCAGCACCAGTGACCTCTTTAAGCTTCCAGAGAGCGTGCATCAGACACCTTGACATGAGCCGCAGTTAGCATCATCTTTAAAGTCCAATACGTGCGACCTTGAAGGACTCGAGCGAGCGAGAGGAAATTATATCGTATGATTGAACATCTCAAATGTGTACGTCGGGTTGGATGACTTGACGGATTGGTTGATGCACATAGCCAAGGTTATCTCTCTCACTCACACACACACACACACACACACATACACGCACACATACACACACACACACACACACACACACACACACACACCATGTATACATCACTTCAGGGGACATTACATTGACTTACATGCATTTCCTGGAGACTTATCCTAAGGGTTAGGTCCCCACAAGTATAGTAATGCTAGGCCACACACACACACACACACACACGCACACGCACACGCACACGCACACACTCATAGATTTGGAGAGGATTGGATGTCAGTACTTATGCGTCTCGTTGTTGCTCGATCTGCTCGGTGTGTGTCAGCGAGTAAACATCGAGGAAACCACACCTGCTGCACGCTGACCTCGACTCAGACAGCGTACGTCCACACACACTAATAGTTCCCCCTATTTGTCAGCAGCGCGACACAGAGACATAAATCAACCAAATTAAGCACGGCTGAAGCGTGAGCGAATAGGAAGCAAAGGGAACCCAGGTGAGGAAAACGCTTTTAAAAAAAGACCTTCGAGCGGTTGAGTCTTTTTACTTTGTCCTTTAACTTAACCCCTTTTGTTTTGGGTCGTCAAACCGTCCCCCGAAAGGCTCTGTATTAAACATGGCATCGCATGAGCTGCAGTGATGTGCACGTTTCACCCTGCAGTCCAAGCTGAGCTCCTGCCCAGATGGAAACAGGGCGATTTAAATAATAGTCCTCCCTTTTCTTTTTCATTTTCATTTGCGAGAGGAGGAAGACTTCCCCGTCACGATATCCCCCCCAGGAGAAGCTTTGGTTTCCTGTCCGAATGATTCATCTTTTACATTATTTTACAGAAGGACTCATAACACCGCGACACTACCCGTGGACCCAATTACAACACTGACAACGGTATCAAAGCGACTGTCTGTGGCTTATGAACGAGGCTACCTCCGTGCTACGTCGGCACAAGTGATTTGCAGAGACCATCTGCATAGATTAGGCCTCGCGTCGGTAACACTCGTTCTGTTAACGAGGCAACACGGTGGAAACGCTAATGCAATCAGACTCGAGTGAAAATGTAGCTTTAATGGGAATTAGTTTCCGGGATAGATAACTCTGCAGAAGTCTTGATATTATCTCCTCCAGATGCTACGTGACGTGCATTGAAGTGAATCCATATCAAATCAGCAAGGACTTGTACTTATTAGTTTATTAACATACAATTAATACATTCTTCTCAAAGCCGACAGACTTCTTCGTCGTGTTACTTTGTTGATCATCGTAAAACACAAAACTCATCTGCTGGCAACCAAGCACAATGCTAACCACACCCGTTTGGAGGCAGGACCAAACCATTACATGTAAA
>CM070496.1:12279308-12299308 GCA_036324585.1 Champsocephalus esox | reverse complement strand
TCTCTCCACCTCACACACACGGTTCCCTCTCTCTCCACCTCACACACACGGTTCCCTCCTCTCTCCACCTCACACACACGGTTCCCTCCTCTCTCCACCTCACACACACGGTTCCCTCCTCTCTCCACCTCACACACACGGTTCCCTCCTCTCTCCACCTCACACACACGGTTCCCTCCTCTCTCCACCTCACACACACGGTTCCCTCCTCTCTCCACCTCACACACACTGTTCCCTCCTCTCTCCACCTCACACACGGTCCCCTCCTCTCTCCACCTCACACACACTGTTCCCTCCTCTCTCCACCTCACACACGGTCCCCTCCTCTCTCCACCTCACACACACTGTTCCCTCCTCTCTCCACCTCACACACACGAGAGGAAACAGGATGTTCAATCTGCTCAGACCTTTGAAATGCCCCCCCCCCTCAAAGCACGCTCTCCATACATCCAGCAGCTCGGTGTCGTCCCCGTGACGAAGGCGTGATGAACAGATGATGGTGTCGCTCCTCTCTGCTGACGAGGCTGAGGGTGGGAGTGAGTCGCCGGGCTGCGTGGATGATGGAGCGGACAGCAGGCAGTGACGGGACGAGGCGTCTTGGGACTGATGGGAACTCAGGAGAAGACGGTGGAGGTTATTTAGACTTTTCTGCATCTTCAAAAGCAGGATGTTGTGTTTGAAAGTCAGCGGCGAGGCATCAGGACACCTCAACACAATAAAACAGATCAAATAGTGCAAGTAAATAGAATGAAATAGAATAGAAATAGTGCAGAATAGTCGATATACAAGTTGCAATATAATAATAATATCAATTGGAATATTGATATATCTGAGTTGCAACAGATGAATGTTCCGGATGTTCTTTCTTAAAGGCCTGTGGGATGAACCGGTCCCGTATATGTTTGTATAATTTTGGGACTGGGATCGATGGGAACGCACAGAAGGAGAAGCTGGCGGTCATTGCATCTTCACACGCACGATGTTGTGTTGAAAACGTCCTCCGCCGGACGCTTTCTGATGAACACAAAGGTTAATGGAGCCGCCGATTCAATCACTGCCTCTCCACGCTGTTCCTGCAGCACCATGCTACAATTTGGGTCGCCATGGCAACGTCCCACACAAGCAAACATGCCCACAGTGTACACAGGAATTTAAAAAATAAATAAAAGTAGATCCTTGCACATCTCTATGGACACTTGTGAGGAGACAAAGACATTTCACAACACAACCCCTTTCCAGTCGTGTTGTGATGCAGAAAAGTCACTTCCAGGTTTCCAGGTTCTCAAAGGCGAAGATGTTCTGCTTTTCTCTGTCGTAAATCACGTTATAGTCGATATATTTGAGTGGTGCACCGACAGAAGACACTTAAAGACATCGCCTTGGACACTTTCATTAATTTCTGAGATGTAATAAGCTCAACAATGCGTCATGGTGCATACATAAAAGTAAAACAAAAATTAAAAACACAGATGGAGAACTGGAACAATATTAAAAATGGTTAAAAAACTGTATTTACATAAAAAGGAATACAATCCATCTTCTCCCCTTATCCGTGGTCGGGTCTCGGGGTATCAGCTCCATCAGAGCCCCAAACGTTCCTGTCCCCTCATCAAGCCAGCTCTGACTGGGGGGTCCCAAGGCGCTCCCAGGCCAGAAGAGATATAGTCCCTCCACCTGGTCCTAGGTCTACCCCTCGGTCTCCTCCCAGCTGGACGTGCCTGGAACACCTCATAGGGAGGCGCCCAGGTGGCATCCTAGCTAGGTGCCCGAACCACCTCAACTGGCTCCTTTCGACGCGAAGGAGGTTCGACTCCGAGTCCCTCCCTGATGACCAAACTTCTCACCTTATCCCTAAGGGAGACGCCAGCCACCCTGCGGAGGAAAACCCATCTCGGACGCTTGTATCCGTGATCTCGTTCTTTCGGTCATGACCCATCCTTCATGACCGTAGGTGAGGGTAGGAACGAACACGGCCCGGTAGACAGAGAGCTTTGCCTTCTGGCTCAGCTCCCTTTTCGTCACAACGGTGCGGTAAAGCGACTGCAGTACCGCTCCCGCTGCTCCGACTCTCCGGCCCATCTCACGCTCCATTGTTCCCTCACTCGAGAACAAGACCCCGAGATACTTGAACTCCTTCACTTGGGGTAAGGACTCGTTCCCTACTTGGAGTGGACAGTCCGTCGGTTTCCTGCTGAGAGCCATGGCCTCAGATTTGGAGGAATAAAATATAAAATATATAAAATATGGAATAAAAATGCACAGTAATCAAAAAAAGAAAACAGATATGTGCATTCATGTAATGGAGTCGAGGTGGTCGATCCCGTTATAGCCAATACATCTGAGTTGTGCACAGACACTTAAAGACATCACTTTCATTAATGTCTGATATGTAATAAGCCCAACAATGTATGGATGGATGCAGAAGTGATTAGTTGCAGGCCTCCACATTTCTTTATGTATAGCTGGTAATTACAGAAGCTGCTGGCGGGAGTTATTCCGCCCACGTGAGCTCCAGCTCCTCGTGCATGCAGCTGGAAGCATCTCCTGCACAAAACATGACATAACTCTACACACACACCGAGCTCTGCAGATTGTTTAGTACCAGCGTTCCTCACACACCATGACTCACGGGAGGGCTGCCAGTTTGATCATAAGCAACGGCCGGGGACACAGTTAATCGCCCCTCATCATTCCTCCGTAGCACCAGCAATTAACGGCTGTGTCATCTCTGTCCCATCGTTAATTTAATCTGTCAATTAGCAGTCGGGGAGACGCTCCACGAACCCTCGGTGCTGTCAAAGAACGACATTAATGTTCAAATCCAACTTTAATACATTTTCTTTTTGAGTCGTTTTATTCAAATAGTTTTACTTGTGCGCTTCATGTTGTGCATATAATGAGGAAGTCAAATAGAGAAATGGGTGATACCGCAATAGAATAATAAAATAATACAATAAATAATTAATTAATATTTAAATACAGCAAAAGTAAAAAAAAGTACGTTTACAGAATTCAAAACTGTAAAAAGTGCCCAAATGAGTGAGAAACCCGGAAAGTCGACGTCTGACGCCGGAGGAAATCCCGGTTGTTGCCGCTTAGATGCGTTTAAGCCTCTTGCTAAGTCTCATGTGCATGGCCGGGAGGGCGAGGCGGCAACCCAGCGCTGCCGTCACTTTCAAATCACTCATCACGTCCGTATGTCGCAGCCATAAATATACAGAAGAGTTATCTGCATATATCTGCAGATCCTCACGTGACATCTGGACAGAGCCAAAGCCTTTGACCTTTAAACTCTCACACACACACACACACACACACACACACACACACACACACACACCCACACACAGATCTCCTGCACACACAGGCTCCGGTGAGTCAATGCTGCATTATTGATCCCTTGTCACTGGAAGGAAGGAACATGGCAAGAAAATCAATTACACATGCGGTGTATAATCACATTTCTGCCACAGAAATGCTTTGCTAAGGGGAAATATGCACACACACACACACACACACACACACACACACACACACACACACACACACACACTCAGAGGCAGTGCAGGTAACCATAGTGACAGATACATAGTTTAATATCGTGATGTATTGATGTGAGAGCAGGGCGTGGGGGATCAATATGCATGTATAGCGAATAGATATGGCTCCTAAGTAGAGTGCGAGTGCTCTGTCAAAGTGGTGAGGAGCCTCCTTGGACCATGTGACCGGTGGGTCAGGTGGGCATCTCATGTGATGCAGCTGTTGGTTCACTTGTAGTGGCAACACAGAGTGTGAGAGGAGGGGAGGAGGAGGGGAGGAGGAGGGGAGAGGAGGAGGAGGAGGAAAATCATTTATCTGTATTTAGAGTTTCTTTAAAACGCTGCAGGCTCTTTGGTGCATTTACACTTCATGGCCATTTCGCTAAAAGTCGCCGTTGGCAAAGTGTGCATCTCATTTGCTGCCGACTCTTCAGACCCACGCTTTACGAAGCTTTCGAAGATATGAGATAAAGTGTTTTTTGTAAATTGCGTGACTTTTGTTATCATAATTCATTCAAGTCAAAATCAACTTTATTGTCAACCTCTCAGCTTGTCTGCAGACGGAGAGATCGAAATACCGTTTCCCACAATCCCGAATATAAAAACAAATGTATATAAAAACATGTGTGCTAATATGTATATACAGTTAAGGACATTTAAAAATAAAAAATTATTTATCCTTTATTTATCCAGGAATGTCCCGACATTGAGATACAAGATCTCTTCTTCCAGGGAGTCCTGACCAACACGGCACACAACACGTTTCAACATACATACAAATTCAAATAGAAATACAGAAGGCCGTGTGTGCAGCGGCAAGAAGCATACTCCCATCAGCATAGCATCAGGTAACAGCTACATGTTCCATGAAGGGCTCATCGTAGCAGACCTTTCAAAGCATGTACAGCAGGAAGTGCCTCGAGACAAAGTTTTACTTGCAGCGTATTCCATAGAAAGGGAGCATCGTGGGAGAATGCAGCTTTACCGAGCTCTGACTGCATCAAAGGGACATTAAGACCGAAATAAAAACACAACAATCAAATATACAAAATAGCAGTCACTTCAATATCTTTGAGAACGTGCAAAAGACATATTAGTGCACGCCACTTACATTACGCTATGTTCTGCTGTAACAATGTCTCCCTGATTCTGATTCTGATTCTGATTCTGATTCTGATAATGGCACGTGCTGTGTGAGTGTTTAAAACCTTTCTACGTTATCCTCTTATTTCTTCCTATAATGTCGAAATGTGACGACCTGGGTTCACTCGGACGTGTTACGGAGTGAAATGTGCAAAGAGAAATATTAGTGCAAGCTTAGGTAACATTAAGCTGGCTCTTTTCCACTGTAACAATGTACATGTCCCCACTGAGGTATTCTGATTCTGATAATGATAATAATAATAATAATAATAATAATATAATAATAATAATAATATAATAATAATAATAATAATAATAATACATTTATTTTGGGGGGCGCCTTTCAAAACACCCAAGGACACCTTACAGGGTTACAGATTTACAATTTACATTTGACAATTATACCTTACAAATTAAAACAGTTGATTTAGTGAAGTATCAGCCGGGGTAAGACAATAATAGCACCTTTCTAAAACCTCTCTACTTTATCCTCTTATTTCTTCCTATAATGTCGAAATGTGACGACCTGGGTTCACTCGGACGTGTTACGGAGTGAAATGTGCAAAGAGAAATATGAGTGCAAGATACTTAGGTAACATTAAGCTGGCTCTTTTCCACTGTAACAATGTACATTTTAAAACCTTTCTACTTTATCCTCTTATTTCTTCCTATAATGTCGAAATGTGACGATCTGGGTTCACTCGGATGTGTTACGGAGTGCCCAGTTGCATTAGTGTTGTATTGGGAGGATGTGGCGCAGGGTGCTCCTCCTCGTGTAGTGTGCAGCGGGACACTCTGCAGATTATCCCGTTCCCTCCACTCTCCTTTTACGCGTCTGCAGCACAGTGATTCAGACCCTCCGGATGTAGGAACAGGCAGGACTGCTTCCGCAGATGGAGAAACCGCGCCGGGTCTGTCGCTGTGGACATCGGTAGCGGAAGATATTCACGGTGCTCTTCTTTCTCCTCCTCTCTTTTCGATTCGTTTTTCATCAAATATGTGGGACGCGCGTTCTCCGCGAGGCGTCCGCGGACTGCTCTCCTCCTCAGTGGCCGCCTGACCAGGGGGGGATCCCGGCTCTCTTTCGACCCTCGACTCCCCCACGGACCGAGAGGAGCTCGCATGCAAAAGGTGGTTTATCGCGGCAAGGTGAGAGAAACAGCTTTTCTGTGTCAGTTTCTGGACACTTTGAGCACGCGCCGTGTAGCGGATCTCACGCGCTGCGGGTGCAGCTTGTTTTGAGTCTGATCACCGTACGGGGTTGGATTTTTAAAAAAAAACTACAGAACAGAAATCGCAGGTCTGCAAGGCTGTGAGATTTATAGGACTGCAGAACAAGTTAGGAGGAATGGATTACTAATGCGATGCAGCTTTAAATCCAACACACTCCTACTCACTCCGTCCCATTTGCATAGTGGAATAGTCTCATAGTGGCCAGTGGCTGCAGAGAACCAGGCAAAGTGAAGACTGTTGCATTCAAGAAAAACCCTCTTATCTTCAGTCTGCACTATGATGTTAAGCCAAATGGTAACCTTCCACAATACATGATTAAACACTCCAATATGTGCCACTTTTTACATCATGTTGAGGACTTATCCCAGAGCAAAGGGCATATCAATCATTCCGTTCAGATTAGAAACCCTTCATCGGGGCTTTTTATGTGCAAGAGGTTACATTAGTCAGACAATGTGATTAAAATGACCTAAAATGTATTAATTTAATCAAATAATGAGAATGCATGTTGAGGTTTATTTTGGTTCATCGCTTCCTGAGCCCCTTCTCTGAGCGATGGGACTGCATCGAGAGCAGGCTTCCATCGCTTCACTACACAGCAGCAAAGCAGAGCAGCCATTGACTGTTCAAACTAAACCATGGATTGTTGCTTAGAAAGGTGATGAAAGGATCGATGTGCGGCTGTTCTTTACGACTGGCTTTAGGTAACAGGTGTGTGAGGAAAGTGATGATATCTAACCTCACAACCTGTCTCCTTGTTTCCTCAGCCATGGAGGGACTTCCCTAAAGAGGATCCAACATAAATCAACATTCTTGGGACTTTATTATCGTTTGTTTTGTTCGAGTCACATCTCCCCTTCTCCGTCACCATGGCTGAGAAGATTGGCCCAGGGTTGAAGTCCTCGAGCATCAGGTCCAGCTCTTCTCTTCCCCCCGAGCCCATCGATATCGTCCGCATCAAAGCAAGGTCTCGCAGAGTTCGCCTCAACGTCGGGGGGCTGAATCACGAGGTCTTATGGCGAACTCTGGACCGATTACCGAGGACTCGCCTGGGGAAACTTCGAGACTGCAACACCCACGACTCCCTGATGGAGGTGTGCGACGACTACAGCCTCAACGAGAACGAGTACTTCTTCGACCGCCACCCGGGAGCTTTCACCTCCATCCTGAACTTCTACCGCACGGGGAAGCTGCACATGATGGAGGAGATGTGCGCCCTGTCCTTCGGCCAGGAGCTGGACTACTGGGGGATCGACGAGATCTACCTGGAGTCCTGCTGCCAGGCGCGCTACCACCAGAAGAAGGAGCAGATGAACGAGGAGCTCCGCAGGGAGGCGGAGACGATGAGAGATCGAGAGGGCGAGATCGAGTTCGATAACACCTGCTGCCCCGACAAGCGGAAGAAACTGTGGGATCTCCTGGAGAAACCCAGCTCCTCGGTGGCTGCCAAGGTAAGAACCCGAGACGGCGAGTGCGATCACGCGCCGCCCCCATCTCACATTCCCCGAGCCCGGATCATAACGCATCACAAGCACACCTATTACAGGCTTGTCCTCCCACCTGCACGAGACACCCATGGGTGCATGCGTTTGGATGTGGAGCAGGTCCGCTCACCTGAGGCCTTCTGTCTGGCTCTGTCTTCTCGATAGCAACAGCTGATGGATTGAAATAGAGAACGCTGCAGTCGTTGGGTTCCTGCGTGTGTGTGTGTGTCGTAACAGCAGAGAGTGAAGTCGATGTGGAATCGCGGTGAAGTCAGATGGACTCACTGCAGGGGCTAGATTTAGACTCGCTTTGTTTTGACAGAAGTTATTGGCTGTGTCAGCTTTCTTCGCCGGGATGAAATATGTCGATGTTCACCAGTTAAGCCTCTTTCCTCGTGCAGTGGAATTACATGTCGGTGTTGAGCTGTTTTGAATGAAACGTGGATAATAACCGGGGTGTTCCTCTCACGCGTAGTACACACACACACGCAGACAGACTTACAGGAGATAGGACTGGTCCGGGTGAGGTGTGGAGCTTGGGCAACAAGCCGTTAAAGAACCGGTTGTTGATTTGGTTTGAAGTCTCTTTCTGTTACGTGATTTTGCTGCAAGGGTTTGGACAGAAGTTGTTGGATCTCCAGGGGTTTTTGTCTTCTTCTTCTTCGACCCCTGCATGGTTGTTTACTCTTGGTTTAGCTGCGGGAGAAACCGTATCAAAGACTTTCTCCGTACTCTTTTCACACATTGGAAGTCTCACAGCCTTTGTCCTCGGGAGCTTTCCTCTCAAATCTGTCTGACGTACAATCCAAATTATTCTGGCATTTGCGTTGATGATGGTGATGACATCTATATAACTCCTCTTCCTCCTCTTCCTCCTCTTCATCATCCCGACCCCCCACTCTGAATCCTCAATTAGTGCGTCAACCTTTACGAAATCCAATCACCGGTAATTTAGCTTTCCTCTCCTCTCCAGTGTCCTGATCCCATCATCGATGCAGTGCGGGGATTATATTCCCAGTCAGAGGGTCATAATCATGGGTCCAGTGTGTGTGTGTGCGTGCGTGCGTGCGTGTGTGTGCGTGTGCGTGTGTGTCGTCATCCTGTATGGGAGATACGCAGCTCCCGTTGTGCTGCTGTCCATGTGTTGCATTGTTTCGGCTGTTTGGAAATCCTTGGAGATTTGACTTCAGACCTCTGGTGCCTCGTGCTAAATGCACAGCTTGGTCGTCAGCTTTGAAAATGATAAATATATTGTAATGCCTCTGACAACATATGGCTCAGATGGAGGAAGAACAACTCATTTAGTAATTTATGACTTGTCTTATGTTTCATGCTAAAAAGGTTTTTTTTCTGTAACAGTTTTTAGCCTCTCTAAAATGGAGATGTCATACTTTCCTTGGGTTTATAAGATATAAAATAAATATATCTGGGGCTTGGATTGACAGAAAGGACCTCCCCTAGGACCTGGATATTTTTTGACAATTATCTATTTACGCTTAATTGATGAATCTATAACAGGAGTGAGCTGCAGTTCTGGTGATATGCCACTCTCCTCCTCCTCCCCGTCTCACTCCTGGCTTGTTCACACTAAATCAACGAGTGATTTGTGATTGACAAGAACCCCGCCTCAGCGTAATAATTTCCAGCTAGGCGAGAATCAATTTGAAAGAGGCCGTCGATATCTGAATTAAGTCAAAGCGGGTGACAGCAGCGCGGTAATTTGACACGCCGTGTGATATCTGAAGAGATTTACCTCCGATCATCCTCCATTACTGCTGACCAGAGAGGGGACGATACATTATCAGGATGAAGTATCGAACAGATCGAGGGTGGAACGTAGTGGAGTACAAATACTTTAGTACTATTTGTGTACAACTTATGTTGAACACAAATACCTGTACTTTCTACTTCTCACATGTTGAACACAAATACCTGTACTTTCTACTTCTCACATGTTGAACTCAAATACCTGTACTTTCTACTTCTCACATGTTGAACTCAAATACCTGTACTTTCTACTTCTTACATGTTGAACACAAATACCTGTACTTTCTACTTCTCACATGTTGAACTCAAATACCTGTACTTTCTACTTCTTACATGTTGAACTCAAATACCTGTACTTTCTACTTCTTACATGTTGAACTCAAATACCTGTACTTTCTACTTCTCACATGTTGAACTCAAATACCTGTACTTTCTACTTCTCTCATGTTGAACTCAAATACCTGTACTTTCTACTTCTTACATGATGAACTCAAATACCTGTACTTTCTACTTCTTACATGTACTTCTACTTGAGTGTGTGTACTTCTGCCCTCTTTGCTGCTGACCTGTTCACTTTGGTTTTGGGGGAAGCCTGTGAAACCTTAAAGGGAAATCCCACCCTAATGCACATCGATGTTCTGCCGAGTGCTCGACGAGGAGAACTTGGAAGTGACTTCATGTCCTCTGAACGCACCGAGGTTATCCACAGCTGAGAGAACATTTGGAAATAGACTGCCGGGGCCGATCTGCTGTCGAGCAGCAGCTCCCCGAGGTCAGGGAAGCACATAATGGGGGCACTGAGAACCCTTGAAAGCCCTTGACCAAAACAAAATGCCATTACGAGTCTGGAACACAGCTGTGCGCTTTCAACCTGAGCCCTTCGTCCAACGCCATCACTGCCTCTCCGCTGCAATCAGATATTACAGCCCGTCGTTCCGTTCCGGAGCTCCTATGGCGCTCTCTGCCCTCAAAAGAAATGTTAAGCACAAGAGCTCGGACATTTATTTCTCTCAAGCTACCATTACAACCCTCGGTAATAACGCGAGTACCCGCTTTGGGAGTTCTGAGAAGGCCTCGCGCAGCGGAGAGAAAATAGGGCGGAAACTAGACGTTTGATTATATCAAAACAGATTTGCATGAAAATAACTTTGAATGGAAAATCTAAAGCGAGGTTCTTCGGTCGTTACTCGATTCCTCTCAGACACGAAGATAAGAAGTATTTATTGATCGCCATTTGGGAGTGTGTTGAGTTGCAGCAGCAGAAGAAGACATAAACAAGAAAGTAGAACATATACATGTTGAATTACAAGTGGACTCTCAGAAAATATAAAGTTATTATATATGCACGTGAGGGGTGGAATATTAAATATTAAACAGAACACACACGTCCAGTGAGATGTGAAGAGACGCTGTGGAGCACAGATTTGTTATTCAACTTTCTCAAAGGCTTTCAATGTCCTTCTTTGTCGGATAAGACCGAAACTTATTTGCATGAAAAATAACTTTGAATGGAAAATCTAACGGGAGGTAAGAGAGAAAGGTGAGGAGGGGTGTAAGGGTTGCAGTCTTGAAAGTCACGCCTCAGGATGCTGAGCTGGGTCTTTTGCAAACCTCTCTCCGTGAATAATGAATGAAATGGTCGTAACAAAAAGTACCGGCTTATGCAAGGCCTCTGTGTCCGGGTGGACTCTGGGCTGAGTGCGGTTATTAAGTCATGCTTGAGTCATGGGGGCGTGGACAGGAAGTGAGGCAGGACAAGACTTGGAGCCGCTCGCCTTAAAGGTCACCTATTATGCAAAATCCACTTTTTCGTGTCCCCTCTTCTTCACGTCTCTTCTACATCAACACGTGTCCCCTCTTCTTCATGTCTCTTCTACATCAACATGTGTCCACTCTTCTTCATGTCTCTTCTACATCAACATGTGTCCCCTCTTCTTCATGTCTCTTCTACATCAACATGTGTCCCCTCTTCTTCACGTCTCTTCTACATCAACATGTGTCCCCTCTTCTTCATGTCTCTTCTACATCAACATGTGTCCCCTCTTCTTCACGTCTCTTCTACATCAACATGTGTCCCCTCTTCTTCATGTCTCTTCTACATCAACATGTGTCCCCTCTTCTTCATGTCTCTTCTACATCAACATGTGTCCCCTCTTCTCCATGTCTCTTCTACATCAACATGTGTCCCCTCTTCTTCATGTCTCTTCTACATCAACATGTGTCCCCTCTTCTTCATGTCTCTTCTACATCAACATGTGTCCCCTCTTCTTCATGTCTCTTCTACATCAACATGTGTCCCCTCTTCTTCATGTCTCTTCTACATCAACATGTGTCCCCTCTTCTTCATGTCTCTTCTACATCAACATGTGTCCCCTCTTCTTCATGTCTCTTCTACATCAACATGTGTCCCCTCTTCTTCACGTCTCTCCTACATCAACATGTGTCCCCTCTTCTTCACGTCTCTTCTACATCAACATGTGTCCCCTCTTCTTCATGTCTCTTCTACATCAACATGTGTCCCCTCTTCTCCATGTCTCTTCTACATCAACATGTGTCCCCTCTTCTCCATGTCTCTACATCAACATGTGTCCCCTCTTCTTCATGTCTCTTCTACATCAACATGTGTCCCCTCTTCTTCACGTCTCTTCTACATCAACATGTGTCCCCTCTTCTTCATGTCTCTTCTACATCAACATGTGTCCCCTCTTCTTCGTGTCTCTTCTACATCAACATGTGTCCCCTCTTCTTCATCAACATGTGTCCCCTCTTCTCCACGTCTCTTCTACATCAACATGTGTCCCCTCTTCTTCATGTCTCTTCTACATCAACATGTGTCCCCTCTTCTTCATGTCTCTTCTACATCAACATGTGTCCCCTCTTCTTCATGTCTCTTCTACATCAACATGTGTCCCCTCTTCTTCATGTCTCTTCTACATCAACATGTGTCCCCTCTTCTTCATGTCTCTTCTACATCAACATGTGTCCCCTCTTCTTCATGTCTCTTCTACATCAACATGTGTCCACTCTTCTCCATGTCTCTTCTACATCAACATGTGTCCCCTCTTCTTCATGTCTCTTCTACATCAACATGTGTCCCCTCTTCTTCATGTCTCTTCTACATCAACATGTGTCCCCTCTTCTTCATGTCTCTTCTACATCAACATGTGTCCCCTCTTCTTCATGTCTCTTCTACATCAACATGTGTCCCCTCTTCTTCATGTCTCTTCTACATCAACATGTGTCCCACAAGAGCTTAGAAAGAATATAATATGATCCAAGAGGCAATAATGTAATATAATTCATTATTTTATATATATTAAATATGTATTTTGATATAGTCTTATAAAACCGGCCCTTTGAGTGCTTCCATGATGCTAATGTGGCCGAGATGAAATTGAGTTTGACCTCCCTGCTCTAAAGTAACAGACAGAGAATCAGCACTTTGGAAACAGGGCTGAAACAGAGGGGATTATGGGTAATACTGGTGTTTCAGCCAATCAGAGACAGGCTCTGGATATATCTGAGCCCTGTGTATATATTGATGTCAAAGCGTGTCATGATTTCATAAATGTCCCTTTCGTTGCTCCATCCAACTGATGCTATCAAATCCCCAGCATGACACTTCTCTGCTCTCGTCTACGCTCTGTTGTGATTGGTCAACAGCTTAGAGATGTCCCGCCCCTTAGCCTATCAAGTACAATATGTTGAAGCGCTAGCCAATAGGAGTGTTCCATCGTGATGTCACAATGTTCTAGAAGTGAAAAAGGAGTCCAATGGGTAAGTTGTCGTTCAAAAACTCTCGTCGACAAAGCGACATTGCATTATGTGAACTTTGGGTTCTTTAGGACTCAAGACTCCCATGGCGCAGTACTTTAGACTTGAGTGCAAAGACTTGCTCGTGACTTGCAGAACAAAGACGGGTCCCGGATGTGAAGCCTCTGCTCCGGGCCCGTGTGTGTAAACCGACCGGCGCTCAGAAAACACTCAGTCGGATTTCCATCACTTTGAAAATACAACGACAAAAACAATTTTCTTAAGTGCTACATCTCGGCTCTGCGTACAGCCGCCGGGGAAGCGCCGCCATGTGCTCGAACATTATATAAGATTAGAGTGGCCCTCGCGTTTATAGAATGCAGGCGACGGATGCATTGTTTTGTGACTGTGGGCTATCATTTCTATTAATCCGGCAGAACGTGTCATCCTTGATATCGAGCCAGGAGGATTTGTGCTGGCCTGACCCTCTCGTGTTTACGATGACTCACGGTGTAGTCGCACAGCAAATACACTTAGCACGAGCTCATAAAAGGAAGCCATGTCCACATTACTGTAGTGCTGCGAGGAGCCCGAAGACCTCAGACCTCTGCTTTTGTATTTTCCTGTAAAGTGTAAACATCAGAGCTTTCCTCCCTGAGCTCAGAACAGATCGATCTGCGGGAGAGGGGAACACACACGTGCATCGGGCCGAGGTGGATACATATTATTTTTGCAACAGTAGCATCTTTTTGTTTTGATTTGCGTCCATGCGAAGCTTCTCGGTCAGAGACACCCCCTCCTTTTCATTCACTTTGGAGCGTGCTCGCTCGGGGAAAATAATGGCCGAGGATTCAGAGCATCTTAACGAGATCAATGTTTCAACTCGCCAGACATTTCGAGTTGTGCTTTCTGTGGGTCCGCCCCTGCACGTCCAGCCTGCTCCTAATGTGCACGAGCACCATTACTCTGCCCTTTATCTAATAATCTCGTCTAGCTGGTGGGAATGTGGAGCCGTGGGCCTGCGGACTCGTGCTGTCCGTCCTCCTACGCTCAGAAGCAGCCTCACTCAGCCACTGCAGACTCTGAGATGATGGCTTTAAACAGCTCTGAAGCACACTTCAGCACCAATGCATATCAAAGCATTCTGCTTCCTCGATTACGGCCGATAAGGATGATGGGTTTTTAGTACGGTCTTGAGCAGAGGTGGGAAGTAGTGGAGTACAAATACTTCTTTAATGTACTTAGGTACATGTTTCTGGTATCAGTACTTTACTCCACTATTTTCTGACCGCTTTTTACTTTTAATTTTTACACTTTGAACTCAAATACCTGTACTTTCTACTTCTCACATGTTGAACTCAAATACCTGTACTTTCTACTTCTTACATGTTGAACTCAAATACCTGTACTTTCTACTTCTTACATGTTGAACTCAAATACCTGTACTTTCTACTTCTTACATGTTGAACTCAAATACCTGTACTTTCTACTTCTTACATGTTGAACTCAAATACCTGTACTTTCTACTTCTTACATGTTGAACTCAAATACCTGTACTTTCTACTTCTCTCATGTTGAACTCAAATACCTGTACTTTCTACTTCTCTCATGTTGAACTCAAATACCTGTACTTTCTACTTCTTACATGTTGAACCCAAATACCTGTACTTTCTACTTCTTACATGTTGAACTCAAATACCTGTACTTTCTACTTCTCACATGTTGAACTCAAATACTGTGTACTTTCTACTTCTTACATGTTGAACTCAAATACCTGTACTTTCTACTTCTTACATGTTGAACCCAAATACCTGTACTTTCTACTTCTTACATGTTGAACCCAAATACCTGTACTTTCTACTTCTTACATGTTGAACTCAAATACCTGTACTTTCTACTTCTTACATGTTGAACCCAAATACCTGTACTTTCTACTTCTTACATGTTGAACTCAAATACCTGTACTTTCTACTTCTTACATGTTGAACCCAAATACCTGTACTTTCTACTTCTTACATGTTGAACTCAAATACCTGTACTTTCTACTTCTTACATGTTGAACTCAAATACCTGTACTTTCTACTTCTTACATGTTGAACTCAAATACCTGTACTTTCTACTTCTTACATGTTGAACTCAAATACCTGTACTTTCTACTTCTCTCATGTTGAACTCAAATACCTGTACTTTCTACTTCTTACATGTTGAACACAAATACCTGTACTTTCTACTTCTTACATGTTGAACCCAAATACCTGTACTTTCTACTTCTCACATGTTGAACTCAAATACTTGTACTTTCTACTTCTCTCATTTCCCAAACAGCTGGTTCCTTTAGTCTGAATGTGTGTTGGTGCGTGATCATTATTCTGTAGAGTCACTGCGTGCCTATTGGTTGGAACACGATCCGTGTATCCATCACTTCCTGGTCTTCTCTAAAGAAGAGGGACCAATGGAAACGTTGTCATGTTGCCGTTGGTCACCATGGAAACATTCAATAGCTAACAATGACATTATTGTTCTATTGATATAAAGGGAGGTCAGGTACTCTTTAAAGCAGCTGCTAGCTATGGGTACTTTCTACTGAAGGACACTTCAAAGCCTCTTTACTTTGACTTGAGGAAAGAAGTTTACTTCTACTTTCACAGAGTATTTTCAAACACGAGTATCTGTACTTCTACTCGAGTAAAGGATGTGTGTACTTCTACCATCTCTGGTCTTGTGTTGTATTTATTTTATTATTATTTTATGGGGAAACTACTGGCACGATGTTCATGAAACGTAAAGGGAGGATGTAACATGTGCCAAGGGAGAAATGATTACACTTTGGAGTGGATCCGAATCACTGACTAGATACAGGCATTATTTTCCACTTCTGGAAGCGCCGGGCCGAGGTCTGCGATCTCTCTGCGATCTCTCTGCGATCTCTCTGCGATCTCTCTGCGCTCCTCCAATTAATTTCAGCAGTAGTGACATTAATGCAACGTTTTAAATGTAACAGGATGTGCAGACTAAAGCTTCCTGTTGTTTCACATCTTTGCAGACAGACACTAAACCCGCCATCCTTTCAGGAAGCATCTGGCCGTGTGTGTGTGTGTGTGTGTGTGTGTGTGTGTGTGTGACGGTGTGTGTGTGGCGGTGTGTGTGTGTGTGTGACGGTGTGTGTGTGTGTGTGTGTGTGACGGTGTGTGTGTGTGTGTGAGTGTGTGTGTGTGGCGATGTGTGTGTGTGTGTGTGTGATGGTGTGTGTGTGTGTGTGTGTGACGGTGTGTGTGTGTGACGGTGTGTGTGTGTGACGGTGTGTGTGTGACGGTGTGTGTGCGTGTGTGTGTGTGACGGTGTGTGTGTGTGTGACGGTGTGTGTGTGTGTGTGTGTGACGGTGTGTGTGTGCGTGTGACGGTGTGTGTGTGTGTGTGACGGTGTGTGTGTGGCGGTGTGTGTGTGTGTGCGTGTATGTATGTATGTGTGTGTGTGTGTGTGTGTGTGTGTGTGTGTGTGTGCATGTGTGTGTGTGTGTGTGAGAGTCAAAAACCAAGAGGCCTTGAGTCAGCGTTACATCCAGACTCCCGCACGGCGTTCGCCCGCAGGTCATCTGTTTCATTATCATCCTTTCATCCGTGCGTGGATCGTGGATCGCGGTCCGTCTTCAGGGGGATCGATCGATGCGCATTGGCATTTTATGGAAGAGATGTTTTCTGTCTTCGCTTATTTAGTGAACAGTGGCCCACTTCGCTGACATTGATGGATGAAATCAGATTCTGGGGGTCGTGGGTCCGTCTCGCACGGCAAACATGTAAAGGCTAGCCAAGTATATCCGTCTATTTCAGTGTTTCTCAAACTCTTTCATACCACAAATATCCACAAATACTCCGCAAATATCCAAAATCGCATCGTTTTTCTAGAACAGATTACAAATCGCCTGAAAATGGTACAAACAAGTGGCAACATGTGTGACGAAGGTGTTGCGCTGGGCTAT
The DNA here is from genome assembly GCA_036324585.1 of Champsocephalus esox. Lineage (NCBI taxonomy): Eukaryota > Metazoa > Chordata > Actinopteri > Perciformes > Channichthyidae > Champsocephalus > Champsocephalus esox. The sequence goes on along the minus strand of CM070496.1, from coordinate 12,282,412 downwards.
ATCATGCAATCAAAAGTGAAACTTTAGCGCACTCCATTGCGGAGATATTCCCGCGAGAGTGCGGAAAACTTAAATTTATTTATTTCAAATGTGAAATGTTACCAATATACTCGCGGACCACTAGGGGGCGCTCACGGGCCACCACTGGTCCGCGGACCACACTTTGAGAAGCACTAATTTCAAGTCAGAATATGTCGTTCCACTTGATGTAAGACTTAATAAGTGAAGTCTTGTTTTTAAGCATCTTTTGAAGTCGAAGTCTCCCTGTTAAACCCCGAGCCTGTTTTTCACGTTTCAGGCTCGAAAATGACATCCCCAGAACAAATGACTGTAACTTCACTTCTAAAAGGTTTATATGAATATTTTTTGTGATCAAAGCAAGGTTACATCTGTGAGTTGGATGTAGAAGTGTCAGAATCAATATAGATGTTTCTGTGTCAGAGTAAATTCAGATGGAACATAGCAAACAAATGTAAATTCCTGTCTCCGCCTAAAGAAAACCCATTACTCATAGTGAAGACCAACCTTGGATGATGGGTTAGTAGCCTAGAAGCTTTAGGAATCCAAAGTATAACATATAATAAGTACCCTGTATCAAGATTGAGGCAAAACAAGTGACATTTGACCTTTTTAGAGAGGTTTATGAGAAATAAAGTCCAGGCGGAATAAGCTTTGGGCACATTTGGGCACATTTGGGCACATTTGGGCACATTTGGTTCCATCAGTGCCATTTGACCTTTTTCAGATACCAGACTATAAAAATCATTGTATTACATTGAATAATCACTATAGGTATTCATTCCATTATATATATATATATATATATTTAAATAAAAATTCTGGTAGTAGTGATTCTGGTCAAATATAGTTCAAATAAGTTCCCAGCTAAACACAAGATCTCATTTCTCGAATTATCCCGTCTTTACTGCGAGACATCTCACCGCGCCATTTTGTACTTCTTCCATTGGCAGATTTGTTCACTTACTAAAAGCGAAATTATTTATTATACACGTACTTCCAGCATTCTCTCCAGCGCGGTGTTTTTTAAGTCACGCCGATATCAACCAGATATTATTATTCAACCCCGATCTGGCCCTTTGCCACATACGTCCTCAGCATGCATTACAGCAGAGGGGTCTGTGGTTTAGGTGGACTCCTCTCTCCTGCAGACACGCCGTTACATAAGCTTCCCGCGGCCTCTAATCGCTGCAGCCGAGCATTTAGGAAGCGCCTAAATCCTCTGCCATCCTAATCAGATAAGAGACAGCCTCCGAGATTATAGGTGACACGAGTTCTTATCGTCGTGCATGGGCTGAGGCAGCTGCTCCGTCATCTGGATGTGCAGCGCTGTAACCCTTTCCACGTCCAGACGGCACCTGCATCACCGGGACTATCTCAAACTGGGATCAATGGTTTCAGTAAGGGCCGGTTCTCACGCAGTGCAAAGGGCAGCCGAGGGCCCGCGGGTCAGAGGCGTGCGGTACACTCCAGCTGTCTGATCTGTTGGAGAGACTAAACAGGAAGTGGCGGGTTTTAGACACGATACGATAATACTTTTATGGTCAGGTCGAGTCTGAAATGCTCCGTGCATCACAGCGGCTCCATGTGTAACAGTGAGAGAACAGCTGCTCACTGGGAGGCTGTGGCTCAGTGGATAGTGTGCTGGACTTGGAATCAGGGGGTAGCAAGTTCGAGTCCCACTGCAGTTTGAGTCCCACTGCAGTCAGCATGTCGTTGCGTCCCTGACGTAGCTGCGTGTTCTTTAAGTTCGTTGGTCGCTACACCCTACGATAAGTCGAGAACTGGGACGTTGAACCAACATCTATCTGTGGCTCCGGAAACATCTGACTTTCGCGGAGGAGACGGCTCCGTGTGCTGCGTGTGAAGTTACTGAGCACGTAAACCAAATACCTTAACAAGCGGATGTCATACCAACGTCGTAAGAGGACAGATTGTTGGGTTTCTGATATCTATATATGGCCCGTAAAAGACAACAGGACGATTAAATCAGCGGTTCATATCATAAAAGCATGTTCTAATTCAAAAAGCTTCGCACTGATACGTCACGGTGTCAGATGATCTCTGTGTTTCGAGGCGGACCGGATCACAGCTGGTTTCACCAGGTCGTGTTTGAAATGGCGGGAACGCTCAAAGTCGTGGAAGACAAACCAATCCTTTAATTGAAACCACGTCATGTTTTAATAATTCCAACCTCTCGTTGATGGATGTGAGCAGCCGGCGGGACGCACACGTCGTCTCCTCTCCTCTCCTCTCTTCCTCTCTTCTCTTCTCTCTCTCCTCTCCTCTCCTCTCCTCTCTTCTCTTCTCCTCTCTTCTCTCTCTCTCCTCTCTCTCTCCTCTCTTCTCCTCTCTTCTCTTTCTCCTCTCCTCTCCTCTTTCTCCTCTTCTCTCTCCTCTCCTCTTCTCTTCTCCTCTCTTCCTCTCTTCCTCTCTCTCTTCTCTCCTCTCCTCTCTCCTCTCCTCTCTCCTCTCCTCTCCTCTCCTCTCCCTTCTCGTCTCCTCTCCCCTCTCCCCTCTCCTCTCCCTCTCTCCTCTCCTCTCGCTTTGCTTCCCTCCTTTCACTTTCACGATTAGCAGCGAGGGAACGTTGCAGCAGAGGAACTACAGCGTGGATTGAGCAGGCTTAGTGCACTCACCATGCATGAAGCAAATCATGAATGAAGACATCATTAAGTGAAACTCGTGGACCAAGACCTCTGTTACTCGCGGATGGAAACAACAGGCAGCAGGGCTTCGGGCGGATGAGAGGAATTCATTTTAACACGAGCATAAACAACGTGGCCGATACAAGACGAGGCTAATGAGAGGCCAGATGGTGCGAGAGGCCGGACGCCTCATTAGCATTCTCCTGCCATCCCCAGAAAACCCCCCCACGTCTCCGCGGTGGATGCTTCCACTACGGGCGGCTGCAACTATGGATTATTTCCTTCATCTGCTAATCCGTCAATTATTAATCAAGTCATTATTCAGTGTTTGAGTTGTTGATTTCCCAGAGGAGAAATTGTTTGTTTTGTCCCACCGACAATCACAAAACCCTTAAGAGGTCTTAGTAAGAATGATAAATAAGCATTATTTCTTATGAT
>CM070496.1:12266808-12276808 GCA_036324585.1 Champsocephalus esox | reverse complement strand
GTTGGTCGCTACACCCTACGATAAGTCGAGACTGTGACGTCTGAATCCCAACCAACATCTATCTGTGGCTCCAGAAACATCTGACTTTTGCACAGCCACATAAACCAAATACCTTAACGGCGTAACAAGCGGATATCATACCAACGTCGTAAGAGGAAAGATTGTTGGGTGCATTTGATTTCTGATAAATATATATGGCCCAATAAAAGACAAAAGATGATTAAATCAGAAGTTCATTTCATAAAAGCATGAAACCAAACGCCAACCAGCGTCTAAATCAGCCCGTTTCAAAGCAGTGGAACAAAAGGGAAATCCTCCGGCAGCCCCCCCCGGACCAGAAGCAGAGCTCTCAGGGAAACAGTGTACTCAACTTCAATTGATTTTGTTGCCTCGGAAAATGCCGTGTTTTTGCGCAGTTTCCATGGGGACCGCTGTGTGCCACGGTGACTTATCGACACCCGGGGAGAAATGCATCGTTATCCAATCTGTGTGTGAGTTAGAGCAGCTGGTGGTTCAACCCCCACAGAAACACCCTGATGCAAATGTTGAGGGGAACACTGACGGAGAGATGCTCTCAAATGTATGTTTCTCTGCTCGAATCTCACTCAAATCAAATCAAACTTTATTTATACAGCCCAATATCACAAAACACGGTTGTCTCAGTGGGATTTACAAACAGATGGAGTTACAGCAATATGACAAGATAGTGTGTGGAATACAACAAGACGAAAAAATACATATTTAATTAATTACCCAACAAAAATGTAATAAAAGGAATACCGTTAAATGCCAGCTCTAAGTGAAGGCTAAACATGTAGGTCCTCTTAAAGATGTGGATACTCTCTGCCTCTCTGATTAAAACAGGAAGTTGGTTCCAGAGAAAAGTGAAGAGAGTGAAATAATAGCTTTCGTTTGATTTGCTCAAGGGTGGAAGAATCTGTTCTCAGAGCTTCAAGTCGTAGGAGAGAGATTGTAGGCACGAAGAGGGGTTACCGCGCTTAGGGAGGGGGTGCCTGGAGCCGGCAGGACAGGACCTATGCAGATCAAGGTTTACACGGCGACGAACAGGACACTACCCCGGGAACAAGTCACAGACTAACAAGGAACCGACAAAGACAGACCGAACTTAAATACACACACGACTACAAGACACAGGTGAGCAGGGAGGAGAACACACAGGGGCACCAGGTGAACACAATCGGGCTATCGGGCAGGAGGGAACACAGACAGACGGCAACAGGCAAGACGAGGGGTGAAGACTTTTCAAAATAAACCAAAGACAGAAAAAGACAAAACACAACACAGACAGATCGCGACAGAAATTAAGAGATTTGAGGAGTTACATTTACAAGAAGAGTACTGAGATAAAAGTGGTGGAAATGTTTTTCATTTGGACTTTGCAATGTAGGATACACCTGAGATCATCCGTGTGTATGAACGTGTACTATAATATCTACAACTTTCATTTTAATAGCGAGAAGCTGGAAGAATCGATTCTGTAAGACAGCGTTTAGGGCAGTGGTTCTCAAAGTGGGGGGGGCGCCGAGGCATGCCAGGGGGGTGCCGAGGCATGCCAGGGGGGTGCCGAGGCATGCCAGGGGGGTGCCGAGGCATGCCAGGGGGGCGCAGAGGCATGCCAGGGGGGTGCCGAGGCATGCCAGGTGGGCGCAGAGGCATGCCAGGGGGGTGCAGAGGCATGCCAGGGGGGCGCCGAGGCATGCCAGGGGGGCGCAGAGGCATGCCAGGTGGGTGCCGAGGCATGCCAGGGGGGCGCCGAGGCATGCCAGGGGGGTGCAGAGGCATGCCAGGGGGGCGCAGAGGCATGCCAGGGGGGTGCAGAGGCATGCCAGGGGGGTGCAGAGGCATGCCAGGGGGGTGCCGAGAGACCAGGAGGGGAAATGGTTATACAAAAATAAATAATCAGATTTTGAAAAATTATTGATTCTAAAATAATATGATACAGTTCTATTACGTCTGGGTCTATGTGTTTCATTAAAGCTCGGCTCTGTGTGTGTGTGGCTCTGTGTGTGTGTGGCTCTGTGTGTGTGGCTCTGTGTGTGTGTGGCTCTGTGTGTGTGTGGCTCTGTGTGTGTGGCTCTGTGTGTGTGTGGCTCTGTGTGTGTGTGGCTCTGTGTGTGTGGCTCTGTGTGTGTGTGGCTCTGTGTGTGTGTGGCTCTGTGTGTGTGTGGCTCTGTGTGTGTGGCTCTGTGTGTGTGTGGCTCTGTGTGTGTGTGGCTCTGTGTGTGTGTGGCTCTGTGTGTGTGTGGCTCTGTGTGTGTGTGGCTCTGTGTGTGTGTGGCTCTGTGTGTGTGTGGCTCTGTGTGTGTGCTAGCGAGCTACGCTAACGGATATAAGGAGTTTTTTCAACAACAAGCTGGAGGAGAGTCCTCTACGGTCAGACTGAGAGGCTCAGTGACTAAAGGACTCTCAGTGTTATCTCACTGGGTCTCGGTTTGGTCACCATTCATGTAAACAATTATTTCCGAGGCACACGTTTATATGATCATTATAGTTATAAAAAAACAAGAGAATAAATGAAAAACAGCTATGAAATACTATACGACAGTAAAACAAGAATAAAGTTTCAAAGGGTGATTTGTGAAATATCCATAAAGAAAAAGTAAATCTGTTTCCAGTTCTGTGTTGAGAGATGTCTCCATAGATCTCTCATGTTGCTCTCAACGTGCACCAGATTGATGCTTCAACTTCAATATTTAAAAATCTTCCCGGGGGAGCATGCCCCCGGACCCCCCTATGTGAGGTCCACACACCACTTATAGAAATAGCACTTGACCCCTGCTTACACCTATGTGTGTGCGTGCGTGCGTGCGTGTGTGTGTGTGCGTGTGTGTGTGTGTGTGTGTGTGTGTGTGTGTGTGTGGGGAGTGTTGCAGTAGAACATTCCTCTGTAGCGCCCGGTACCTTGATGGGAAACCCTACATGTTTGAGCACCCTCTATGCCACCCCACAGCACCCCCGAAATATATCTCTCTGCCGCCACTGAGCCTGACTATTTGTGTGGGGGGGCCCGACCTTTTTTTACCTCCAAAAAACTTGTATGTTTTGCAGGAAAAAAAGATTTGTTTCTACTCGTCGAGACGCCTCATGTGAACTCTGCAGCACAAAACCAAATCATATTATTCTCTCAAATTTGAATCTGATATGATTTCGGCCCGGAATCACCGCATCAGGGAGGGGGGAGACATTTCCCAGAAGAAAAGGACGTATGGAGGAGATGATATCGCTCAGATGACAGATAAGAGTCCTCCTCGCTGATGCCTGCATCGTGTCTGTTTTCCATATGTCGTGTGACGAGGTTCATCCAACATCCTCCACGTAAAAACAAACACGATACGGTGTGTGTTGATTCATCAGGAGGAAGACTCTCCAGCTGATCTGAGGCTCCGCAGTCAGACACTCTCTTTTGTGGAGTGGGTAAGCCATTCATTAAACCCCTCTCCTCTCTGAAGGACACTGAGGACGGATAGCGTGGATTAGTGAGGGGTGCAGAGGGGAGGAGACACTTGTTAGGATGCATGGTGACGGGGCAGAAAAGTCCACACGTCCTTTCCTCGAGTAGAAGTACGGATACTCGAGTTTAAAAGTACTGACTGAACTTCTTTACTCAAGTGGAAGTGAAGAGGGCTTTGAAATGTACTTCAGTAATAAGTAACGGAGTAAAGTACTGATACCAGAAACGTATTTGTACGAATCTACTTCCCTGATTGCGAGCACACGAGTTCCTCCTCTTCTTCCTCCTCGTCCTCGCCTCCTCTTCCTCGCCTCCTCCTCCTCTCGTGTCATCGTGTGGCTGCGCCGCCAGCTGTGTGCTGTCTCCTGCACCGCGGGAACTGACGGAAGACATGATGATATCTCCTGCTCTTGTTCAGTGTGTGTGTGCGTGTGTGTGTGTGTGTGTGTGTGTGTGTGTGTGTGTGTTCTGCTGAGCCACAGGAGATCTGCCTCGCTTAAAATAATTGTATCCACCTTCATTTTCCAATATTTGACATGAAACAGATTCTTGTGAATACTTGAATTAAAGAGGCCATATGTCCTCAGACCCTCTGTCCCTAGACCCTCTGTCCTCAGACCCTCTGTCCTTAGACCCTCTGTCCTCAGACCCTCTGTCCCTAGACCCTCTGTCCTCAGACCCTCTGTCCTTAGACCCTCTGTCCTCAGACCCTCTGTCCTCAGACCCTCTGTCCTCAGACTCTCTGTCCTCAGACCCTCTGTCCTCAGACCCTCTGTCCTTAGCCCTCTGTCCCTAGACCCTCTGTCCTCAGACCCTCTGTCCTCAGACCCTCTGTCCTCACACCCTCTGTCCTCAGACTTCTGGAGAAACCCCACAGTTTTAAAGGGGAAATGAGTGCATGTAAATGGTCTGCAAAGGCTAAAATTCCTGTGTTTTAAGGGTAAAAAATATATTGTTTTTACAATAGTCCTTTGACTAAATCACTGAACGTGCACACACTCCTCCTCCTCCTCCTCCTCCTCCTCCTCCTCCTCCTCCTCCTCCTGTAACCCAAAAGTCACAGCTTTGATCCCCGTGTGTGAAATATCAGATCAATAATAACTTGACGATGTTGTCTGCACCCCGGGCCGTTCAGTTGTAATCCTCTCCATTCATAAAGCGGTGGGCGACGTGCGCTGAGCTGCAGCCGTCCATCTGTGCGCGGTGAGGCGAGTCGGTCGCAATCAGATTATCACGGCCGGAGAAGATCCGGTGGAGCGAGGGACGAAGACGACCCAGAGCAGGTGACCCGTGTCGGTGTCAGGAAGGAGTGACACCTGAAGTGTGTGTGTGCAGGAAACACACTGGTAAGGACACTCGGGAGCCACTCAGAATCAGAACAGTGTGGCGAATTCAAACACGAGCACCCTGTTGTCTCTAGGCAACAAAAGGACGAAGACAACGTCTGAGAATATTGTGTGTATTGTTCAAAAAGTGGCGACATGTTTTACTCTCCTGGGTGGAAGTCCCAAGTTTCTCTGACCCGTCTATCCTCAACTTTGTCCTGCACTAAATCTGACTTATGAGATGATCTAGCTTTTCAAAAATCGTGAGCATCTTGGAGCTGGGCGTGTCTGACAGTTTGGGGATTTTTTGCGACCAACAACCAATCACATGAATGTCCCGCCCCCGACATACAAAGCAAAAAACCCCGGGATTGTATGCGAGCAATATATATATATATAAACTCCCCAAACAGGCGAAACCCTACCAGCTTGCCCCACTGTCTCTGCCACCTCCCTCCATGCTGGTTCCTCCGGTTTGGATCCGGTAATAGTTCTGGTCGTAAAGAACCGGGTGATTTGCTACCGTAACTTCTCGTTTGGAATATGAGGAACTGAACTGCGGTCTGGTTCTCCCTGCTCACACGCGGTTTGATTGGCTAGCGCTTCTACCGTCAGATTTGCATAAACGTGTTTGATTGGCTGGCGCTTCCAGCTCAGCTTCAAAAGTTGAACATTGCTCAACTTTTGAATCCTGGACATCCTGGAAATCTTCGCTTCGCTCCCCCACAATGCAGTGCGGCAAAAAGCGAGGCAACCCATTCAAAGTCAACGGGCAGAGAAGCGGTGGAAGATTCGTCTGAAGCTGCCGTGTGGACGTACCGTAAGAGTGAGATGTGAGATGATCACACAGAAGCAAAAATACGGTATTTGAGGAAGAATAAGAACGGGCTGCTGCAGACGAGGCTCTCGTTTGGAAAACACAGTGGTTTGCTTTGAAAAAGAGTAACGTGACTTAAAGGGGACCTCTCATGCAAAATGCACTTTGTGATGTCTTCTATACTTCAACACGTGTGCCCGGTGCGTCGGGGAACTCACGCAGCGTCAGGAAACAAAACCCTCTCTCTTTTCCTCCGAACCCAAAACGGGGGAACATCGAGCGGACACAGATCTGACGTCAAATCGGCGGCGGACCCACAGAGAGTTGCTATCAGAAACAGACGTGTTTTGGACGTAATCTCGTCTTTGTTTACGTTAGCAAGCCTCGCTAGCACTCAGAGCTAACCTGCACTGGAGAGCACGTGTGTTTAAAAAGCAGGAAATAAAGAAAGGAACTCACCACTGTTTCAGAAATAATCCTTGATGTGGTTTAGAACAGGATGGCGTTTTATCACAACAGAATTTAACTTTATCTCCGGTAGAATTCTGATCAGGCATTAGCTCCGCCTCCTTTTTTTTTCAAGCTAAGGACCCAAGATCTGCCTTTCTCTAACGGGGCTGCAAAAGAGGGGTTAGAGCAGTAGGAGGCGTGGCTACAACGAGGGATCTGTTTGGTATTTGAAGCAAAAAACTTCACAGACATGTTTTGTAGAGGTATGGCCCTACAATATATGTTTCCAACGTAGCATGATAGGTCCTCTTTAAATTAAAATGACTCAAAGTTTGGTTTGTTTGACGCTTTCACCTCCACTCGCCGAAAGCAGACTTTTAAGATGATCTTTATCGCAATTTGTTGGTCTTTAATAATGGATTTGGTCTCCTGTCTTTGGCCTCTTTAAAGTTTAAAAAGATGAATATCTCTGGTCCTTTTTGTCAGACAAATCACAGCACACATGTCTCTGTGTGTGTCCCGCTGTCAGTGGGACGCACACATGTCTCTGTGTGTGTCCCGCTGTCAGAGGGACGCACACACATGTCTCTGTGTGTGTCCCGCTGTCAGAGGGACGCACACACATGTCTCTGTGTGTGTCCCGCTGTCAGAGGGACGCACACATGTCTCTGTGTGTGTCCCGCTGTCAGAGGGACGCACACATGTCTCTGTGTGTGTCCCGCTGTCAGAGGGATGTGTCCTCCTCTACTCCAGGGTCAGGAAGATGTGGGTCTGTCGGGTGTTGACATTTGGCTGAAGCTTTGCCAATCGATAGGATGACTCTCAGGTATTGACCGCTGCGTTCAGGGCCCATCTGCCTCGTTGGATTTCACAGAACAAGGCTTTGTGTGTACACTACAAAAACTCTTCCCTAAGTATATGTGTCTAACATCTAGTCAGAATATGTCTTTACACTTTCTATAAGACATAATGACGTCAGAAGTAACGCTGCAGTGAGATATTGGGACACAACGCATCATCTTGTCGAGTCAAATAATCTTATTTTGAGTTTCTCTACATATTTATTGAGCATTTGTGGCTTATATTATATTGTAACTAATGCTGTCAAAATGATCACGTTAACGGCGGTAATTAACGCACGTGCAGAATGGCCCGCCCCATACATCCCACCAGTGGCAGCTGGGGTAGGCTCCACCCATACCAAGAAATGGCTCAGCCCCACCATGACACATGATGTTAAAGTAAGAAAAATAAAGTCTGCCAACTCGCGCGGAGTAAACTGCACAGACTGCAGGTAGTCAGACTGATTTCAGAAGTCACTCGTCTGGAAATACCGAAGACCAGAAACGGTTTTGAAAACTTTTATCCCGTAGTGATCGTCTTCTCAATAGAACATCTTTGATAATGTCTTCTGGCCAATCAGAATCAAGATAACGGCGTGGTGTTGTTGCAGGAAGTCCCGACGGAGAATACTTTTGCAATAGTAGGTGCACTAACTGGTACGCAGGTTATGTGCGTAATCTGAAATGCGTCCCGTCACTCGTGTCACAAAGCGCATTTGCGTACCGACGTACTTGTGAAGCTTTTCCAGAAGGCGGTTCGATCCCCGGACGACAGAGTCGGTCTCCGTGTGCACAGACAGGGCTGCTGTTAACGTCGGTCTGTACGACGGAACTGAGCCAACACTACGCCAACCGGCTGCGGAGGGAGACTCCCCCCCCCTTCACTGGAGAACTGCGCTGAAACAGCTGATCACAACGTTCACACTCTGCGGTCACGAAGTACTCCACTAGCCCCCCCCCCTCTGTCCACTTTCCTGAAGTACTCCACTAGCCCCCCCCTCTGTCGACTTTCCTGAAGTACTCCACTAGCCCCCCCCCGACTTTCCTGAAGTACTCCACTAGCCCCCCCCCTCTGTCCACTTTCCTGAAGTACTCCACTAGCCCCCCCCTCTGTCGACTTTCCTGAAGTACTCCACTAGCCCCCCCCCTCTGTCGACTTTCCTGAAGTACTCCACTAGCCCCCCCCCGACTTTCCTGAAGTACTCCACTAGCCCTCTGTCGACTTTCCTGAAGTACTCCACTAGCTCTGTCAACTTTCCTGAAGTACTCCACTAGCTCTCCGAGCTGATTACAAGATCTGACTTATCTAAATGCCCCATCTTCAAGGAATCTGACCAAGCACATTGTCACTTGTTCTATTGGCAGCATGTTGTACTTATTTCGGGTAAACACACCTTCATTCTTGTTTAACTTGGAGCAGCATTTCTTCCAGCGAGAAGCTTTTATGTTTCTCGCGTGTGCTGTTTCACTTTCTCCAGCAGCACTTCTCTTTATGTGATTCACCTTCACTGACTCACCGTCTTCTTTGACGACCCACATCTGTGCTTCAGGAAATATGTTTCCCGCATCTCCTCTGCCCGTAATCTCCCCGCAGTGTCTCCTATCATTCAACCTGGCTCCCGCCACTTGTTCCTGTAATAATAAACATTTATGGCATTTCATTTGCAACGTGTGCTTGGATATTAATTCTCCATCCACTGCTTCTGGCACAAACCCAACTAAGTATCCTTGTTTTGCAATAAATCCCTCTTAAGTACGGTGACAGTATCTAAAGGCCGCCTCGCGCTCCTTAGCGAGACTCCTCCCATTCTTCCGTAATAAATAAGGTGCCTGGAAGTGAATAACAATACTAATGTTGATGGATGAGTGTTGATACAAGGCGAAGCAGTCACGTTGCGATTCTCGCCTTTATTGAGTGGTTTCTTCACCCGCTGTACAGCAAAGTAGTCCCGCCGTGTGGATCACTAATGCCGCCTTAAAACGGCATGAATGTCATCTCACATAGACATCACAGAGATTAACATTTAGAGGCAGATGTAAACGAGAGCTAAAAATACCAGCAACACGCAGAAGTGTCCAACCACGCGGAGAATAAGCGCGAAGGATCAGATCTCCGCTGGTGAGCGCTCGCGAGGAGATTAGTTCTCATTTAGACGTATGGCTGTGAATGGGCGCCGGATAATGCGGATTATAACGTGAAGCATTACATCGGATAAAGCGGTGAATTATTACTTCAATATATGTATTCCCTTTCTCCACGTGACACAGCAGTTTTATTTTGTAAAGTGACGCAGTTCCACGTGACCTTCTGACTCCAGAAGGCGTATTCATTGAATGTTAAAGTAGTCGTAAACCCACAGATGCATTTAAACCAGAAACTGAGAGATAAATGACGGATATAAAAACATCATTTCCCTCTGACACGTAAAGGACCACTTTCTCTTGCTGGCAGCTGCATCCATCACGAGATGAATATTGATCTGATATTTCTCTGACATGTGGATTTATTTAACGTTAACACTCGTATTTGTTTTGCTCCCACTTGAGTCTGTGAGCGTCTCTCAGGTCCACAGGAATGTTTCTGCAGAAGCAGCGAACACTTCGGCAGCGGAAGGAATGCTGTTTACATTTTATCGTTTAAAACTTTGATAAATATTAATTTGAAAGTGTTTACCATTTCGCCGGTTTTAATCTCGGCGCCGTCATTTGTCTCCGGACGCGAGACATGTCCACAAATTACTCTGTTCCTAATTGAAAGCTCAGTGTCGTGGGGATTAACGATGGCGATGGTGTGGAGGTATAAATAACACATCCAGCCTCCTGTCGACGGACACCCACCACCTGATGATGTCCTAATCCCCGTTGACGGCACTGACACAAGCACCGTCTAACGAGTTTGTGGCGATGCAGACTCAATTAGCATAGCTATCAGATTAGCGCTGAGGCGAGCTCGTTAAAGCGGCTGTGTGTTTAGCTCGTCTCACAGATGCCAAAGCTGCGGTTTAGGGTTGTTGAGGGACACATCGATTAATCTGCAGCGATTAGTTTCTCTGTGTGCCAGATGACGAGCTAGACCATAGCGTATAATCAATAT
>CM070496.1:12256808-12261808 GCA_036324585.1 Champsocephalus esox | reverse complement strand
TGTCTCTTCTGCATCAACATGTGTCCCCTCTTCTTCATGTGTCTTCTACATCAGCATGTGTCCCCTCTTCTCCATGTCTCTTCTGCATCAACATGTGTCCCCTCTTCTCCATGTCTCTTCTACATCAACATGTGTCCCCTCTTCTTCATGTCTCCTCTACATCAACATGTGTCCCCTCTTCTTCAGTAACAGACAGAGAATCAGCACTTTGGAAACAGGGCTGAAACAGAGGGGATTATGGGTAATGCTGCATCGATCTGTTTGGTGTTCCAGCCAATCAGAGACAGGCTCTGGATATGATATGGGACCTTTAAAACACAGCATTTCTTTAACTGTAATTCCTCTCTTTACTTCCTTCTGCCTTTCTCCTCCTCTCCTTCCCTCGATGCCAATCCTTCTTCCTGGCCTCTGCGTGCTTCCTCCCACTCGCCCACCCACTCAGCTCCTCCATCAGCAGAGAAAGTGCCTTCTCCCCGTGGAGACGCTGAATGTAACCTGCATCATCCCAAACACTGACTTACATTTACAGCTCGTTCATATTTCATGAGATTGACGGTGACTTCGTACTTTTTTAAGATCCAGTTTGTGCCCTCGACCTCTGAGCGAACTCTGCGGGACACGCGGCCGTCTCACCGCCTAATCTGAAATCACAAATTAGGCCAAGCGAGTGCTGCGTGCCGTGGGACTAACCCGGCGCAGACGTGGAGAGAGAGGCTGTTTCAAAGTTCGGTTTCCAAGCGGAAAGGAAGCGACGGGCGAGTCTGGATATGACTTCCTCGTGATGGCTAGTCCCTGCTCTGTGTCGGAGGGAAGAGGCCGTGTACTCCTGGAGATACGAGCAGTCGATGCGGAGGGAAGCCCCGGGCTGTGATCGGGATGGGTGGAACCTTGTGAAAGTCGTCGGGGTTAGAGCTGCAGCAGCTTCGAAGCAGGCGGAGCCTCAGATAGAGGCTGCCTCCCACACGGCTGCTTCCAAGAGGCTCGGGGGAAGCCATGTTCACTTTAGTCCAGAATACACTGCTGGGAAGTGTGTGTGTGTGTGTGTGTATCTGTGTGTGTGTGTGTGTGCTGCGGCGTTTCATTTCACTCGGATATGATTTCGTCCTCGGGCCGAATCCCCGTGCCCGTGGAGCATGTTCATTGCAGCACACGTGCACACAACATGTTAATGTGTGGATATAACGTGGCGTGGAGAAAGAGAGGCAGGGAGATGAGACGGCTCCATTACAGGAGCAGCGCCCCGGAAAGCATCGGTGACATCAGAGGCCCACCCTCAGAGGGGGGGGTGTGTGTGTGTGTGTGTGTGTGTGTGTGTGTGGTCTAGCATTACTATACTTGTGGGGACCTAAATCTGTTTACATAGTCACGTGTGGGGACTCGCCTCCCTTATGGGGACACATTGGAGGTCCCCATAAGGGTTAGGGTTAGGCATGTGTTGTTATGGTTAAGGTTAGGATAAGTCTCCAGGAAATGCATGTAAGTCAATGTAATGTCCCCTGAAGTGATGTATACATGGTGTGTGTGTGTGTGTGTGTGTGTGTGTGTGTGTGTGCGTGTGTGCGTGCGTGCGTGAGTGCGTGTGTGTGTGTGTGTATTCTAGTTTCTCTAAGTCCACATGTCTTCTGCTAAACGTCAAAACCCCAAACATGAGCACTTTAATGTTATTATGTAAGAAAGTCCATATCTCCATTTCACTCTCGCAGCTCTGATAAACTAAACGGTCCAAACTTCCTGCATTATATTAACTCATCATTCGATTGCACAAAATGAGGTTAGAGATTATTTTAAAAGCGATTTACCTGAGCTTTATTTTCTAGAGTCGTGGTTTGGTTTATAAAATGGAAAAAATGGTCCAAACGTCTGAAAGACAGAACCGCTTTAACATGATATCACGAATACGACTACATCTGCACATCAGAGCGTCTCACTCTTCAGCTCTGATTAATGAAAGCTCTAAAACCCTGTGCACATAAAGACATGTCACCTCCTCGGTGTGTGACACAGCTGCTCTCAACAACGATGATATTTCCATGATGCAAAATGTAATGTCTCGTTGTAATACTGAGTTAAACCTGTAGCTTCTCCAGGGCGCTCAACGCCTCAAACTAAACCCAACACGCAGCTCCAAGCCAGTCCTGAATCCTACCTGCAGCGTGTCGGGCTACACCGGGTCAAGAGAAGGTCAAGAGAAGGTCAAGCTGCATGTGTGAAGCCTCCTTATTGACGCGGTGACAGAGTAGGGGTTAACTGTATCCTGCTTCGTCCGGATCGAAGCAGGACGGCCCATGTACCTGACGCTTCTTGGTGCCGTTGTTCACACTGCGATCCAAACGTTGACTCATACCAACGGGGACTTCCTCTGAGTTCAGCCTCCGCTATTTATAGAGGCAGGAAAGAAAAGAGGGAAGATGTAACCAAGACAACGGCGGATACTTTCACACTTTGAGCTGAATGGAACAAGGAAAGCGTACAATTATGTGTCCTCCTTTTGTCGTGCAGCTGCCTGATTATAGAGAGAGAAGAAGACGGAGGAAGCATCCTTAGCAGAGTGCAGCATGCTTTCAGACACCTCGTGAAGAAGACACGTCTGTGCATCAAGTTGGTGGCGAAGTTATGTGGCGCTGCGTCTTCGGAGAAAACAGACAACCTGAGGCTCAAGAGGAGCATCAAAATGTGGAGCGCCTGATTGGAGGTTAGGCGTAATTACGGCGCTGCGCGGAGACGTTAATTCAGAGCAGCTCTTGGCAGGTCGAGCGCGCTGGATGCCAGGGTTTTGCAGCTGTGTTCCTATTGGCTCTCGGCCCAGTACGCGCCTCTCAAACTTTAAGTTTGGAAATATGCTCCTCCGAAAACTCTCAGGACACGATATATACTGGTTTTAAGCTTTATTTACAACTTCTCTTTCTCCTACACGTGTCTGATGAAGTAGACATTCTAATCTCTCTTGCATGCAACCTAAATGAAAGCATTTTAAAAAGAGGATACACTACTTACTCCGTAGTACACCACACTAACAGCAGCTTAATAATATGTAGTCCATGTCAGGAGAGACGTACTGTTTTCTGATATTAAATTAAGTTTGCATATCGGCTTCAAGTCAAATAACGGATTTCAGTTGTTTTTAATGAACTACAGTTCGAATAGTTAGACAGAGGGAGTCCTTCAGAGGCCGCTTCTCCTCTCTCTCCTCCTCTATTATTGATGCTCGTTTCCAGAGACTTCGTAAAGCGATTTCCGTCCTGATCCGTGAGTGACAGCCACCGACCAGACGTCTCTTTTAGAGGAGAAGCTCTGCACAACATGTCCCACGTCCTTCATGGCGAGAGGCCGTCCTCTACGTCTCATTGTATCCCTCCTGCCGTGAAATACTCTCAAGCCTTTCCTTAGATCCTTGTGTTAGACTTCTGTAGAAAGTACAGGTATTTGAGTTCAACGTGTAAGACGTAGAAAGTACAGGTATTTGAGTTCAACGTGTAAGACGTAGAAAGTACAGGTATTTGAGTTCAACATGTAAGAAGTAGAAAGTACAGGTATTTGTGTTCAACATGTAAGAAGTAGAAAGTACAGGTATTTGAGTTCAACGTGTAAGACGTAGAAAGTACAGGTATTTGAGTTCAACATGTAAGAAGTAGAAAGTACAGGTATTTGAGTTCAACATGTGAGAAGTAGAAAGTACAGGTATTTGAGTTCAACATGTAAGAAGTAGAAAGTACAGGTATTTGTGTTCAACATGTAAGAAGTAGAAAGTACAGGTATTTGAGTGTAACATGTAAGAAGTAGAAAGTACAGGTATTTGGGTTCAACATGTAAGAAGTAGAAAGTACAGGTATTTGAGTTCAACATGTAAGAAGTAGAAAGTACAGGCATTTGGGTTCAACGTGTAAGAAGTAGAAAGTACAGGTATTTGAGTTCAACATGTAAGAAGTAGAAAGTACAGGTATTTGAGTTCAACATGTAAGAAGTAGAAAGTACAGGTATTTGGGTTCAACATGTAAGAAGTAGAAAGTACAGGTATTTGGGTTCAACATGTAAGAAGTAGAAAGTACAGGTATTTGAGTTCAACATGTAAGAAGTAGAAAGTACAGGTATTTGAGTTCAGCATGTAAGAAGTAGAAAGTACAGGTATTTGAGTTCAACATGTAAGAAGTAGAAAGTACAGGTATTTGAGTTCAACATGTAAGAAGTAGAAAGTACAGGTATTTGAGTTCAGCATGTAAGAAGTAGAAAGTACAGGTATTTGTGTTCAACATGTAAGAAGAAAGTAAAAAGTCAGACAAATAAGTAGTGGAGTAAAAGTACTGATACCAGAAACATGTGCAGTAACGATGTATTTGTACTCCACTACATCCCACCGCTGGTTGAGATTATGATGGGTTGTGTTTGCAGTAGTAGGTAATTAGCGCATCAGAAGACGACAGAAGGACGTTCTGCTCTTGCATTCCACTTAACCCGTATTGTGTGCACTGATCTGGCCTGCCTCCCTCTGTACTCTCATTAGCTGGGAAATTATCAAACAGAGCCCAGAGACACAGAGCGAGGCAGCAAGGAGGTACGGAGGTATACTCCGCTATCAGACCCATGTTAATGAGTCCCATCCTGACTCAGCTGCTGTCGTCTAAAGGACACTTCTCACACCGGCGTCTCCTCATTTAAAAACACGGAGAGGAGAGTGTCCTCTGCAGTCCATCAGCACAATTAGAGGTCTCCTATCATGCAAAATTAACTTTCTGTCTTTTCTACATCAACATGTGGTGTCCCCGGTGTGTCCCCGGTGTGTCCCGTGTGTGTCCCTGGTGTGTCCCCGGTGTGTCCCAGTGTGTCCCCGTTGTGTCCCCGGTGTGTCCCCGTTGTGTCCTGGTGTGTCCCCGGTGTGTCCTGGTGTGTCCCGTGTGTCCCGGTGTGTCCCTGGTGTGTCCCGGTGTGTCCCAGTGTGTCCCCGTTGTATCCCCGGTGTGTCCCGTTGTATCCCCGGTGTGTCCCTGGTGTGTCCCCGTTGTGTC
>CM070496.1:12234308-12251808 GCA_036324585.1 Champsocephalus esox | reverse complement strand
TAGGTAGGTAGGTAGGTAGGTAGGTAGGTAGGTAGGTAGGTAGGTAGGTAGGTAGGTAGGTAGGTAGTAGGTAGGTAGGTAGGTAGGTAGGTAGGTAGGTAGGTAGGTAGGTAGGTAGGTTGGTAGGTAGGTAGGTAGGTTGGTAGGTAGGTAGGTAGGTAGGTAGGTGGGTGGGTGGGTGGGTGGGTAGGTAGGTGGTATAGATGGATAGGTAGGTAGGTAGGTAGGTAGGTAGGTAGGTAGGTAGGTAGGTAGGTAGGTAGGTAGTAGGTAGGTAGGTAGGTAGGTAGGTAGGTTGGTAGGTAGGTAGGTAGGTAGGTAGGTTGGTAGGTAGGTAGGTAGGTTGGTAGGTAGGTAGGTAGGTAGGTAGGTGGGTGGGTGGGTGGGTGGGTAGGTAGGTGGTATAGATGGATAGGTAGGTAGGTAGGTAGGTAGGTGGGTAGGTAGGTAGGTAGGTAGGTTGGTAGGTAGGTGGGTAGGTAGGTAGGTAGGTAGGTTGGTAGGTAGGTGGGTAGGTGGTATAGATAAATAGATGTAAAGATAGATAGATAGATAGGTAGATAGATAGATAGATAGATGTAAAGATTGGCAGGTACCTGTGTGCCCTCTTCTGGACTCTTTAATGTAATCCGTTGCTGTAATTTGGACATTATGTTCCCAAAATGCACCTTTAATCTATTATCTTTATCAAATGGATCCATCCAATTCCATTTTTGGGATAATGAAAAGATGGGGTTTTCTATTCAGTTGTGTTTTAAAATGGTTCCTTTGCACATCATGGATGAGGGTTTTCAGCCTGTGGATATAAGTATGGTTTCATTGTCTCGTGTTTTTACGCTGGTTTCTTTTTGTGCTCTCGGTTTTGTCTAAATGTCTATATACGTGCTGCTTCTTGGTGTTGATGCGTGCTGTATAAATAAAGTAGGATTGTGTGTTTTGTGGAGAAAGCTCTCCCGTGTCTCCGGGGTTTAGAGGACAGTAATGAGCGACCCTGTTGATCTGGAGGTGACATTATCCTCCATGTCATTTAACGGCAGCTGATTTCACGACACGCTGACACGCCTGACGAGTTTCATCTCCGGACGTGAGAGGAATCTGTAAACTCTGAACGGAGTTTAATGAAAGATTTGATATAAAGAGTCCAATAAACGGATTCTGAGGTCATTGAAGAGTTGCGTAAGAGTTTAAGAGATGAATTCAGGTTACACATGGAGACTGATACAAGCATTATAACGAGCTCCATGTTTTGAGCTGTATATCTTTCTCCAGGGTTTTGAACACATGGTTTGACTTTAAAGTAAGGAAGGTAATATATTTGAGTAACTCGAACTTGAAATGAACTTGAATTCCCAACAGAAATCACTAAATCAAACGCTCTGAAAAAATTGCATAGTTTTTAAAATCGTGGGGACTCTTGATGGTTTCTCCTATATTACACACCCACATGAAATAAAATATGCAACTTGATAGGTTCAGTTTTAGACCATGTTTGTGTCTTAAAATAGGGATGTTCACATAATTTAACTTAAGCACGTACCTTACAAAAGGTGGATGTTGATTTGTGGCTTCATTCTTTCACCGAAAACTGGCCTCCCTGCCTGTCAGCCTTCCATCGGGGCACAAACTGATCTCGTGCCCTCATTGGTCATGTGCGCGTTCGTGTGTGTTGGAGGAGGGGCTCTATAACGGCCCCTACACACGGTGGCGTGCGTTGCCGCTTGGCGCTGGGCGTGTCTTGAGCTTGGGGAGTCAACGCGAGCAGCCCGACCAACAACCAACCACATGAATGTCCCTGCTGGCTACTGCTTGTACTGTCAGATTTACATACGAGGGATTTGATTGGCTGACGCCTCCGTCGAGGCGGCAAAAGCAGAACATTGCTCTACTTTTGCAGCGAGCACCTCGAGAGAAGCTACGCTTTGCTCCCACAATGCAGTTCGCACGCCGCCCTGTGTAGGGGGCCGTGAGGAAGTGGCAGATTTTCCCCGGTTGTGTATTTTCAAATTCTAGCGCACTCGAGCCGGTTTCTCAAACTTACCTACCCCTCCTTTAAGCAACCTGGAGTTCTAGAAATGACCTTTCCTTTGCCAGCTGTACTCGGTGTAAATGTGAGTCGCAGTCACTGCCCTCCCGTACGGAAGCTGCCGTGCGGAGAGGAGACTTCCTGAATGTCTCCATGATGGGAGTTAAATGTGTGTGTGATGTGTGTTTGGCAGGCGCACTAACGATCACGAGACGCCCCGCTGTGATCCCTGTTTCTGTTGAACGTTGTAATTTGCTGCTCTCAACATGAAAGCCGTCATTAGCCGAGCAGCTGAGTGCAGACTTGTTGCTGATTGCAGGAAGAAGCAAAAAAGGCTTTTTATAGATGCACGTGCAAACACACCATCAGGTTGTTATCGTGCAGGATTATCACAGTACGCAGGTAGAAGATATGTATATGCGTGTGTGTGCGTGTTTGTGTGTGTGTGTGTGTGCTTGCACGTGTGTGTCCCATGCAGGGAATATTGACTTTATTACTGCACCACTGATGGCTCCACCCACGATCACCATCACGTCTCACTTCATTAACCAGGGCATTATCACTGACGATGCGTATCAGAGAGGGATGGACACAGTGTGTGTGTGTGTGTGTGTGTGTGTGTGTGTGTGTGTGTGTGTGTGTGTGTGGTGTTGTCAGGATGCAGCATAACATTCATCTGTTTGCAGTTTATATATATCAATATTCCAATTACTTGTATATAGACTATTCTGCACTATTTCTATTATGTTCTATTTAATGTTATTTACTTTTGTGAGGGTAGAATTACATTACATTCGAGATGTCAGGACACCAAGAAATACATTGGCAACAAAATTTGACTTAAATTAGATAGTACCAATTCATACTTCATCCACACTCATTTTGCAAAACAAACAAACACTGACCAAACACGCACGCACACACACACACATACATGTATACATCACTTCAGGGGACATTACATTGACTTACATGCATTTCCTGGAGACTTATCCGAACCTTAACCATAACCAACACATGCCAAACCCCTACCCTTACCCTTACCCTAACCCTTAACCTTACCCTTACCCTTAACCTTAACCTTAACCTTACCCTAACCCTAACCAAGTCTTCACCCTGAAATTAATGATCCCCCTTATGGGGACCTCCAATTTGTCCCCATAAGGGAGGCGAGTCCCCACACGTGACTATATAAACAGATTTAGGTCCCCGCAAGTATAGTCATGCTCGGCCACACACACACACACACACACACACACACACACACACACACCTCGTAAATGGTGTTCCATATGATGTTGAATTGTTTGTCCTTGCTACTGTCTATTGACATTGTTTTTTCTATATTCAAATAATATTTCATTAACATTTTCCATTTGTATAGAGAGGGTGCTTCTGTCTTTGTGACCTCAGATGTTCATTGTCATAACTACACTGTCGCTTTGTACAAGTGACAATAACAGCCTTGAATCTTGAAGGGATCTGTTAACGGAGACGGGGAGTTTGATTTGATTTTTTTCGAATGTGTAAAACAATAATACATACAAAGAATAATAATAATGAAGTGTAGCATGAGAAGTATTATTATTATAGTATTATTATACTATACACACTTATTATCCTCTTAAGCCCCGAGCCTGTTTTTCAGGTTTCATGCTCGAAAATGACATTCCCAGATCAAATGACCATATCTTCTAAAAGGGTTAAATTAATAATCTTTGCTCTCAAAGTAACGATGAACCTGTGAGTTGGATGTAGAGAAGTCAGAATCAATATAGATGTTTTTTATTTTGAAGAAAATTCAGATTGAACATGGTAAAAAACTGTAAATTATAGAGTCCGTCCAAAACATATGTTGTACTTATAGTGAAAACTAACCTTGGATGATGGGTTAGTAGACTAAAAGCTTTAGGAATCCAAAGTACAACATATGATAAGTACCCTGTATCAAGATTGATGCAAAACAAGTGACCTTTGACCTTTTTAGACAGATTTAGCAAAAAAAACCTCTTCTGGGGTCATTTGGGTGGATTTCCATATCTCTGGCCCCCCTTGCTGGATTTTGACATGTGACATCTCTTCCTGACCGTTAGAGCCAATAGAATCCAAGGGAAATCGTCCCGCACACACTCATGTTAATAAAAAAGGTTGCGTCTTTGCGCATTCAATCATGCTACACAGCGTAGGAATATCCCTGCTCTACTATTTTAAAACGGAATTGCAGTTTTATTGCTTATAGATTATCAGAACATTTCAAAGGGGTCGCAGACACATTGGATATTAACCTATGGATTAACTACATCATCGTTTTAATGCCATTGAAGACCAGTTTTGACAAGACAAAACCAAGGTAAGCCATGTTAGCGTTGTAGGCTACCTAGCGCCACATGTTTTGATGTACGTTTTTGTTGATAACGTCGCGAGTTTGTATCTTTCAGTGTTGAGGTGGGCACCGTTAGATTCTGTGTCTCCTTGCGATCATAAACGATGTGTTGGATGTGCAGCTAGGATCAGTAATAAGGGAGCTAGGAATGATTTTCGGTGCAGTAATAGGTTAGCATTTTTCGCTCTGGGCTAATTCAGAGGCTCACTGTTAGCATTGTGTGTTTTTAAAAAAAAATGAAAAAGATCAGTTAAATTAGTTTTCTCCCGTTATATGGATATAAAATATTCATAGTTTATTAAATATTAAGGTTCCTTAGACGCTGCAAATGACGCGATTTCGGCCCCGGAACCGGGTCCGTGGGGCTTAAGAGGTTTTAAGGTTTTTAAGTGTCAATTTGATATATAATATTACTCATTTGCATAGCGCCTTTCAAGGGACCCAAGGCCACAACAGGGGCAAATAATAAAGTAAAAAATTAGGAAGTTAGAGAATCCGGCAATCATCTCAGTGTCCGTCTCTCCGTGGTCATTTGCAGATAGTGCGCGTGACTCTGGGCGAGACAATTATGATTTATCCGTGGCTTTTGTCATGTAAAATGATTCATGGCTCTACTTTATCCCGAGCCATGCAGCGTGGAGTCTGGCTCACTTCATGTAACTCCTTGCTTTCATAAATCACCGTCTGACTGCGTTCCCATTTGCTGAGGACTCCACATTGTTTATGCATTTCCCAATTCAGCACTGGAAGAAATGACAATGTGCTTGGTAAGATTTCTTGAAATAAGAAGGGATATTTAGATAAATCAGATCTTGTAATCAGCGGGAGAATTCATTTTGAACTACATTTGTACCAGAATCAGGAAATGTTGTGTTATAATATAAACTAGACCGTCCAGAAAAACGTGATTCTGGATCGCAGAATTTACCGCAGAATCAGCAAAGTGGTGCAGATTTTGAAAAGGCCACATATTTATCAAAAGGCCGCATCATCCCCGCATTTTTCCACACCAAGCTGAGGAAAAAAAAGTTAACTCGTCTTGACGTGAAGTAGTGATGATGATGATGATGATGATGATGATGATGATGATGATGATGATGATGATGATGATGATGATGATGATGATGATGATGATGATGACGCGACGTCATCAGCTCGCGCATCACAGAAGGTAAACAACACCGTAGAGTGAACGTGTGGAGCTCATACGAGAGAGAAAACACTAAGATGACATTTTTTTATTTACCGACGAACATGTCTGCTAAAGACCGGGCAAAGCAGTTCCCGATGTCTCGCACGAAAGTGGGGGACGCTATTCTGCACCCCGTGTAACTGTGTGTTGGAGCATAAGAGAACATCGACGGTGACGACCCGCTTTGATTCATTCAAACATTGGAAAATGCTTTCTGCTGCTGCGGACAAGAAAGCCGAACAGCTCGCGTTCACGAGGCATCGACCTCCAGAACCCTTTCGAGGGCTACGAGGAACGAAGTGAGACGCCTACGAGATGGAAGCTGGTCAGATAACGAACAACTGAAAACGGAATGAGGCGGAGAAGTGTGTGTGTGTGTGTGTGTGTGTGTGTGTGTGTGTGTGTGTGTGTGTGTGTGTGTGTGTGTGTGTGTGTGTGTGTGTGTGATAGCCCATTTGCTTTTACAATAAATAAACATTGAATGTGTTGAATTGAACAGTAAAGGGTGTAACGTTAGTGGCAGGTTGTGTGTGAGAGAGAATAAATAAGACAGCCCAATATTTCCAAAAAAATATTTAGCATATTTCGCAAAGGTGTTCTGTATTCTGATGTCAGTGTTAGGGTGATTTTCTATTAAATATGTAAAGAAATATGTGTTTAATCTGAGATACAACTCAAAATAAGATGTTTTGACTGAACAAGAGCCGATATCTCACTGCCGTGTCACTTCTGAAGTTATTGTTATTATCAGGTGGAGAGACATATTCTGACTTGATATTAGACACATATACTTGGCAAGATTTTGAGTTGTTGTAGTGATAGTAGCGTCCTCCCCACATCTCGATATCTGTGACATTACTTATTTTAACGTGTTATATCTTCTGGCTTTTTTGTCACCGTGCAGAAGCGACCGGCCCAATATTTGATATAATAACGCTTGTTAGAAGGTTGAATCCAAAGCACATGGCAGACGCTCAAACTATCTTTCACGTTCGTTAGGTTTGTGAGATCGGGTGTCAGGTATTCTTGTTTTGAAAACCAAGAGTTGGTCGAAAGAAGACCAGGAAGCTTCTCGAAAACAATATTTATTAATGCAATAGTATAGTAGCTTTACAAGGGAACACAGCTGTGGTTCTTACATTCAAGTCACTGGTCCACGACATCCACAGAAGAGAAGAGAACGTGTATCTCTATAACATGGTATTTAGTCTCCTTCCATTGGCTGACGTCGACGGGGGCGGGTCTTCGTCTGTCGCCTCTGACGACGTAGCCGTAGCATCTCTTATGATATTTTAATATACGATTCTTCTGATGTTTGTTGGTCATTAAACACATAATAATGGTAGTAATGCAGCGTCGATGCGTGAGGGTTAGAGACGGTGTGTTTAGTAACCCCACGCGTCATTCTCCTTATACTCACATACACGATGTACGCAATGATACAACACCTGTGAGTTGGATGTAGAAAAGTCAGAATCAATATTGATGTTTTTATCTTAAATGTAAATTCAGTTTGAACATAGTAAAAAATGTAAATGATAGTTTCCGTCCAAAGAAAAAACCATTACTTATAGTGAAACCTTGGATGATGGGATAGTGGACTAGAAGCTTTAGGAATCCAAAGTATAACATACAATAAGTGCCCTGTATCAAGACTGAAGCAAAACAAGTGACCTTTGACCTTTTTAGAGAAATCCTCTGTTGCTCTCCCCGAGGTTTCTCCATGTTCCCTTTAAACTGTGGGGGTTTCTCTGGAAGTTTTTCCTTGTACGATGTGAGGGTCTGAGGACAGAGGGTCTGAGGACAGAGGGTCTGAGGACAGAAGGTCTAAGGATAGAGGGTCTAAGGACAGAGGGTCTGAGGACAGAGGGTCTGAGGATAGAGGGTCTGAGGACAGAGGGTCTGAGGACAGAAGGTCTAAGGATAGAGGGTCTAAGGACAGAGGGTCTGAGGATAGAGGGTCTAAGGACAGAGGGTCTAAGGACAGAGGGTCTGAGGACAGAGGGTCTGAGGACAGAGGGTCTAAGGACAGAGGGTCTGAGGACAGAGGGTCTAAGGACAGAGGGTGTCGTATTGTCATACTGATATTCTGTACACACTGTGAAGTCCACTGAGACAAAGGTAACATTTGTGATAGTGGGCTATAAATAAACATTGATTGATTGATTTAACAAAAAACCGGACCGGTACTGAAGTGGGCCGGTCGGATAGGTCACTAGCACCCCCACCCCCCTCGTTGACAATTTACTAGCGGTATTTTCTTGGGGTACCGAGGTGGGCCGGTCGAGAGTCCCGGGCTGATTCTTAGTCCCAGTCCGCCCCAGGTCAGAACCAATAGAATCGAGGGGAAGTAATATATAGATTATTTCTTACAGGGGCGACTGTGATGCATTAATATGGTGTTGGAATAATTGTAAAAGTGAGTTTCCGACGTGTGAAACTTCACATGAATGCCAGCACAATTCAAACTGAGACAGATACTAGCGATACATGCATCACACCTGCTTCCATGTGTCCTCATTACGCCTCAAAGAAGTACTTCCTCCTCTCCTAATGGCACCATCAGAAAAGCACCTGAATGCACCATTAGCCCCGTGCCATTCCACTTCATCATGTCCGCAGGGAAGCTATGCAATACATGGAAATGGAAAGGCAGGTTTTGCACATGAGCTAATCCACAGACATGTTGTTGTGGATATTAACGATTCACTCGGGTGAGGAAGCTGTTAATTGTCAGATATCGGAGCCTCCCCGAAGTCTCTTCTGGGAAACTGAGACGGTAAAAAGTAAAAAGCTCTTAGAGATCCTGGGGAAAGCTTTTCTCGCCACACGTCTTCAGTCACGAGATGAATACAGACAGGAAGAGCATTATGGGATATAAAGACTTCATATGACACGAGGAACTAATGTTATATTACATAGGGCTGCAACCGGCAATTTGTGAACCATTAATCTGCCGTTTCTTAATACTTTGGTTTATTATATCAGAAAATAGTCTTACTAAAAGTCATGAGACTGAAAGCTTTCTTTGCATGAAAGAAGAACAGATCATTATTACAGCTCTAGTTGAGTCCTATGGTTGCCATGTTCTCAGCCTCTGTGCTCTAAATATACAGAAGGATCACACCGGAGAGATTTCATTATCCTGCTAACACTTTATAGATGTCCGGATTCAACGGTGAAACGTCTCCAAGTTCATCACGTCTCTCTCTGCGTTGGGGACTGAGTGGCTCTTGGGAGACGCTACAGTTAATAATAAGAGGCTGAGTGTTGGCATGCAGCCCGCCCGTCACTTTGCTGAGCCTCAGCGTCCGGCAAAGTCACCACAAAGTGTGTGTTCACATTGAGAAACATGCAAGTGTACCTGATCATATTTATGCCCAGTGTGGATGTGTGTGAAAAGTTAACGGATGTTTCGGTGATATGTCAACGCTTCCTCTCGGGGTATGGCGCGTCAGCTGGCACTGCGTCACCTTTCCACCTTCACTTCAGACGATGGTGCAGCACATCCATAATGCATAACGTACAGTAGGATCCTCCCTTTGATGTGTGTGCGCGTGCGTGCGTGCGTGTGTGTGTGTGTGTGTGTGTGTGTGTGGTGGGTCATGTTTAACAAGCATCATGGTCAGAGTTTCTGTGCAGCCTGTCTAAGTGAGGTTAATCTAGTTAAAGTGGATTGCACCGTGTGTGTGTGTGTGTGTGTGTGTGTGTGTGTGTGTGGACTAGCATTACTATACTTGTGGGGACCTACATCTGTTTACATAGTCACGTGTTGGGACTCGCCTCCCTTATGGGGATGTATACATGGTATGTGTGTGTGTGTGTGTGTGTGTGCGTGTGTGTGTGTATGTGTGCGTGTGTGTGTGTGAGGATTAGAGGCATTATCCTCGTGTGTTCTGTGTTTCTCTGAAGAAGCCATTTATAAAAGACAGTAATCTGTGAAGTGTGTAATTAGGTGCCTTCAATAGAAGAGCCTCTCAGAGCTGTACTGAATACTTCTGAACGTGCGTATCGATCGTGTTTAAAGCCGGGCTTTGTGCGCAGTGTCGGATAAAGATGAGGCGACACTAATAGTATTAGTGTAATTAGATTTAGTGTGTAAGACTCCAGCGATCCAAACACTTCCAACAACACGTTGAAATGTCCACATGTATTGGAAAAATCGATGTTATAATAGTTTTTATGAAACCGAATACTCTGCATCCATCTAGTTGTTGTTGTTGTTGTTGTTGTTGTTGTTGTTGTTGTTGTTGTTGTTCAGCCCTTAAAAAAAACTCCCTGCAAGAATATGATTGCTATTGGAGGAGCCCCCCCCGAGGAATGTTTTAATCAAAGAACCGAATGAAAAGCCGCCTCGAACCTTTCCTCTCGACTCTCAGTAACCTCATCCATTTAGAGCGTCCTCCCTCCTTCAGTGGACCTGAACCCGTGCCCTGTTATTGAACAGAAAGGGCAGCGAGGGGTTCAGGTGCCCCCTGATCCAGAGCTTTGTCCACAGCGCGCTGCCCGGCACGGACGCTGACCTCCTGCCGTTGTTCTGGATCTGCGGAAAGCTGCGGCTCAGCGAGCTGGAAGCGAGACGCCGCTCTGACATTTCAACACACCTTCTCTGATGACAAGCACGACCTGTAGACTATGACATATATAACCCGGCCACAAGACACCTCTCACTGTTCCCGCTCACAAACTACTCAGAACATCGTGTACATGCATTGTCATGTATGCATTATTAGTAGGGAGTTCATGGTATTGTCATCGCTAGATTAGCAGCTTTTTCAGGTGCTGTGGCCGCCATTTTTGTAGTTTCTTATTGGACGCTAGCCTACACTTGTTGCTGTCTTTTTATGGAGGTCAACACCAAGTAAAATTCATTATCCCATTGGCTTTTCCTTTTTATCTACAGGTGACCGCCATTTTTGTAGTTTCTTATTGGACGCTAGCCATTATCGCATAGAGAGGCGAAGTCCCGCCCTTCTACTTCCGCCCCATGGGACCTTATTTCGGAAAAATTATGCATTGAAGTCAACGGGGAGAGAACACGTATCTTTCGATCCCGTTTGAATTGTGCCACGAATCACACACATGATGTTTGTCAATCTTAAAAAATAATTTGCATGTTTGTCGTAAAACTGTTGAAATATAAGACGATGAAAACCACGCAACTAGAAAGACTACAAATCCCAGAGTCGCGGTTCCGCATGCTGGCTTTATTTCGAACAGATTAAAAAAAAACAGAATACTGTATTGTTAAAATACAGATATTATTTATATATTCAACCAAAAAAAGTCTTCATATTAATAATAATAATAAATCATATGTGTCCGAAAGGGAGCAGGAGGACGCAAATGCTTATTCATTCCCACCCCTTACTTACTGCTGATCAACGATTGTCCTTTAAATCATTATGCAAGTTATTCCTTCTTACATTTATACATACAATCATTTCTCATCTTCAATCACCTCCCTTCATTCTCATAGTTTTCCCAAAAAGTGTTTCTGTACATCCTTTTAAACTGAATTAATTAACGCATTTTGCAAAATTATCTTTTGAATTGACAAACATCATGTGTGTAATTCAGTTTTTCAGCACTGTGTCCGCCATTTTTGTAGTTCCTTCTTGGACGCTAGCCTACATCTTGCACCTGTTGCTGTGTGAGGTTAACACCAAGTGAAGTCCCATTATGGTTGTACCTGGGGTTAGATTATTGTAACAAAGGTGATAAAGCATGTTTTGGAGGTGATGGTAGGCGGGTTTTGTAACTTTCGGTCGATCTGTTTCCTTGTTGTAGTCTTTACGCTAAACTCAAAAGCTTCTTCTCATTTGTTCAGACCTGTGGTATCAATACTTGTAAATAAATCAAGCTAGCTTGTGTTGAATTGTACCCATAGCATTCGAGGTAAGCTGGACAGGAGCAATCTTCTTGTGCTCCACAGACGGAGGGGGATTTATAATCTGTGATTTGTGCAAGAGCGTAAAAGTAAGAGCGAGGGAATAATCTTTACGACTTTTAACGAAAAAAGGAAAGGAGATGCATCTGTTTCCTCATTGTCTCATTCTCTCTTTCTGTTCCCATGCCTTCAGCTCATCCCGCACAAACCTAATCTGGTGTTCTGGGGGGGGATTATCCCAAACAATTCAGACCGTTCTTAAACCCTGAAAACGTCATCAATGTATCCAGATTAAAACGTGGACCTGATTCTCACAGTTCTCTCTCCGAATCCAATTCAATTAAATACAAATCGCAGTCCTAATTGTGTTTTAATTGCCGTTGCATCGCCGGCTTGTTGGCAGACGCCGAGATTTCTTGGTGTGTTTTCCGGAAAGCTGCCCACCCGCATTACAAAATGGGATTGTACCGGAAGTTTTGAGTGGATGGAGAAAGACCCGCTCGGATTGAATTACTTTGCCATTACTGACCACTTAACAGAGGAGGCTTTGGCTTTTCCCGACCCCTCCCAAACAGCTGCATGCGCGTCGTGAAAGCCTCTATGCACTCCATTTGGCTGCAGACAGAAGAGCTTTGAGGTTTGATTCACAGTAGGACTTAATTGCTCTTACAGATGGTTATTAGGAGGCATCAGAGCAGGTCTGTGTCGCTGAGGGTGTAAGGATAATGATGGGCTTCATATGTGGCCTTTGATAATCAATTTACATGTATTTAGATCATCAGGAGCGGGATGAAGAGTCGTTGGCTTGTTAAAAACTCTATTATCGTGCTCTCGTTGCCCTTCAGCTTATCAGGTAAAACAGCTATAGCAGTTGCAGGAATTCTTATCTTCTAATCCAGGGACCACCGAATACATTTGTCCGAGGCATACTTGCCAACCTTGAGACCTCAGAAATCGGGAGGAATTTCAAAACCACCACGGGGGGGGGTGCGGGGTGCTAGTGGATCACCGGAGCTGTATTGGATTGGATTGGTCGAGTTGTTGATTCTTGTTCTATAATATAAAAATGAATTAATAGACAACTTTCAGTGTTTTGTCATATTGGAAATGGTATGGTATTGGTTATGGCCATGATTGTATGATTATTGAAATGTATACAGTTCTGTTTAATATAGGTGTTTCCATAGATCTAGTCTCTTTATTTTCCCCTCAAAATGCACCAGATTGATGCATTTAACTCCAAAATAAAATATAAAATCTTACCGGGGGGGGGGCATGCCCCTGGACCCCCTAGAGGATTTGAGGTCGACCCCCACTAAAAATCACATGGATCGGTTCCTAAATATATTTATAAATACATGTATCCTTGGGTTTCGTGAAAGGCGCTATATAAATTGAAATTATTATTATTATTATTATTATTATGTATTTTTTTAAATAGTAACCCATTTCCATATGTCCATGTGTGGGTAGTAGATTTAAACTATAGGGCGATCACTATGGGCCCCGTCTGTACCTGTTCGCTCTGCCATCGCGTGAAGGGTCTACTAACAAGCGACCAACAGAAAGGTTAATGTTAATGTTGTTGCACGTCATTTATCCAATAGACACTTTCGCGGGCTAGCGATTTTTATATAGCCCAGAATTTTGAAGTTGTTGACCGTCGCATAAAGCTTAGCAGACTCTTCACGCTAACGAAGGATCACTTCGAGGCTACTGTCCCGCAGCTCCTGCCTCTCTGTTGGACTCCGGTACTGCACATTACTCACCAGAAAGACAAAAAATTAGTGTCCTTAGACCCTCTGTCCTCAGACCCTCTGTCCTCAGACCATCTGTCCTTAGACCCTCTGTCCTCAGACCCTCTGTCCTCAGACCCTCTGTCCATAGACCCTCTGTCCTTAGACCCTCTGTCCTCAGACCCTCTGTCCTCAGACCCTCTGTCCTTAGACCCTCTGTCCTCAGACCCTCTGTCCTCAGACCCTCTGTCCTCAGACCCTCTGTCCTTAGACCCTCTGTCCTCAGACCCTCTGTCCTTAGACCCTCTGTCTTTAGACCCTCTGTCCTAGACCCTCTGTCCTTAGACACTCTGTCCTTAGACACTCTGTCTTTAGACCCTCTGTCCTAGACCCTCTATCCTTAGACCCTCTGTCCTTAGACCCTCTGTCCTTAGACCCTCTGTCCTAGACACTCCGTCCTTAGAGCCTCTGTCCTAGACCCTCTGTCCTTAGACCCTCTGTCCTCAGACCATCTGTCCTCAGACCCTCTGTCCTTAGACCCTCTGTCCTTAGACCCTCTGTCCTTCGACCCTCTGTCCTAGACCCTCTGTCCATAGACCCTCTGTTCTCAGACCCTCTGTCCTTAGACCCTCTGTCCTTAGACCCTCACATCGTACAAGGAAACACTTCCAGAGAGACCCCTGGTTTAAAGGGAACATGGAGAAACCTCAGGGAGAGCAGCAGAGGAGGGATCCCTCTCCCAGGACGGACAGACTGCAATAGATGCCGTGTGTAAATTGAAGAGATAATACATTTTACAGCCTATAGACCGGATGTTAGGAAATGCACGTGTCTGTAATGAGAGGATGGATCCACGAGGAAGTCAGCTCAGGACTCAATTGGGCAAAGTGCCGTCTCATTCTCTTCAGTGCACCGGCAGGAAGGCGTGTTCATTTGGCAGGTGTCGTCCTCTTTCTGCTGAGACGAAGGCTCGAACCCTTGGGAAGATTTGAGGTCGATTGACAAACAGCTGAGACGTTCAATAGTGAGTGCTGATAAGGCTAGTTACCACGGTGATTAATTGTAATTGCACCGCGTTGTTGAAGAGATCAGGAAGTGGTCAGTCACAACGACGCATTGTTAAAGTGACAAAGTGGAAGATTGACTTTCTCTGCGTGTAAAGCGAGCAGACGCTGCGATGTTTCGCTATTTAGCTTCTGTAACAAGTCTCTTATACAACTAGGTGGAAAGGAAACGACATCTAGGGGTTGATTTAGCTCTTTGTGTCTGTAGATTTCCTAAAGTTACTGTTAGATAATGCCTCATTGCATAACATCAGAAAAAAACCGATAACTGGTGAAGATAATAATATCTAGTTTGTTAAGCATTAATTGGAGATTGAAGGGTCAGTGACATGAAGTTAGGAGAACTGCCTTCAAAGATGCCTGTTGTAATCCTTCTTCTTCTTCACCATATTTATCAGACCTCAGCGAAACACAAAATGACTAGAAATTGGTTTGCAATGCCTCACTTAGTCGGACAACAGCATCCCTCTCCTCCCTGTCTCCTCTGCATCTATTCAGAGCTGTTTTCCTCTCATTATCAAAGCAGCGGCCGATGCATCCCCGTTACTCCGCGCCTCCTCCTACTGTTGCTCTGAAGTGTTCATTAATTAGGATCTGCTGTGAGTGGGCGCCACGTCGTTCTGATCTGGGGTCAGCCTGAGACTCGCTGGGTTATGTAAGAGCTGGTTTTTGGAGAATGAATATTTGATTGGGGCCCTTAATGCAGAGTGAGCGTTGGGACGAGGGGGCGGTTCAGTGGGCAGGATGGCCGCATGCCAACACTGAGGAGAGCTTTTACTGTACCCACTCTCTTCCTCTCCTCGCCTTCACTTCTTGGCCCATCGTGTTTCTTTGCACTTACTGCTTCACTCGTCTCCGCCGCTACATTTCCTCTTTATTGCTGATTCTTCGTTATTTGCTCTAAAACGCCGGCGCAGTCGACGCGGAGTCAGAGGGCGTCGAGTGTTTCCAAAACTAAATCGCACTTTGTCGACAGAAGGAGTTTTGAAACATGCATAGGGGGATCTGGGATGTAATGGAAATTATTTTACTAGAAGCGATGAACACAAACATTTGCCAAGAAAGTACCTTAACTTTCGGTACTTTAAGTATATTTTTATAGCCAAGTCACACAGTATTTCGTTTCTTATTTTTACATGCATGATGGGATCTGGGGAAAGAGGTTTATTTTCACAATAAGAAAACATAAGCTCTGTCAAAGTATAGCTCATTAATGACCCCCTTTTTTCTTTATTTACCATTTGCACTACTTCCATCCATCCATCCATCTTCTCCCGCTTCTCCGTGGTCGGGTCGCGGGGGTAGCAGTTCCAGCAGAGAGCCCCAAACTTTCTTTTCCCTTGCAACATCAACCAGCTCTGACTGGGGGATCCCAAGGCGCTCCCAGGCCAGCGAAGAGATATAGCCCCTCCACCTGGTCCTAGGTCTACCCCTTGGTCTCTTCCCAGCTGGACGTGCCTGGAACACCTCCCTAGGGAGGCGCCCAGGTGGCATCCTAACTAGGTGCCCGAACCACCTCAACTGGCTTCTTTCGACGCGAAGGAGGAGCGGCTCAACTCCGAGTCCCTCCCTGATGACCGAACTTCTCACCTTATCTCTAAGGGAGACACCAGCCACCCGGCGAAGGAAACCTATCTCGGCCGCTTGTATCCGCGATCTCGTTCTTTCGGTCATGACCCATCCTTCATGACCATAGGGGAGGGTAGGAACGAACATGGCCCGGTAGACAGAGAGCTTTGCCTTCCGGCTCAGCTCCCTTTTCGTCACAACGGTGCGGTAAAGCGACTGCAGTACCGCTCCCGCTTTGCACTACTTGTACTCCTATATTTGTACATGCTACTTTAATAATAATAATAATAATAATAATAATACATTTTATTTGTAGGCGCCTTTCATGACACCCAAGGACACCGTACAATTTAAAAAATTTAAAAAATTAAAAAAATTTAAAAAAAATTTAAACAAAAGATTTAAACAAAAAACTAAATTCAAAATAAATAAAGTAAAAGCTAATTGGCAACAGAACATGATAAAACACTTCTACTCCACGAGAGAAGTATAACTTAGTAATAACATTAATAAAATGTACAAGGAAAAACGTTTTATATTGCACAAAGCTTTGTTATTTCTCATCAGTTAGAAGTGACGGTAATAACAGGTTAAGGCATCCAGCAGCAGAGTAAGGTGTTTTAAATTATCTTAACTTTTACCAGCTGCAAAGAAAGTCCCTTAACTTCCGGTACTTTAAGGATATCTTGATAGCAAATGTTTCAACCCAGGCGTCCTATGTGAGTACTTCTTCCTCTACTTCTGTCTAGACTCCATCTCCTCTCTGCAGAAGCATGTCTCCGGTCGCATGCTCCACACATGCCATGCTTTCTCCGTGAGTAAGCCTGTTTACAACAACATGCGCATGTGGAGAGTTATGTAAACAACATGCGCAACAGTTACAGATCAATGCTGCCGAGTTAATAATGAAGACGAGATGGTGGAGGTCATCGCCGCCTCCGGGGGGAAACGAGAGCACAAAGGTGACGGAGAAATTCCACTCTAATTATCTTTTGATGCCGATGAAATCCAGACCAATTAATATCGAGGTGATGCGAGAGCACTGAGCCTCAGGACGAGTACCTGTGGAGGTCACAGCCTTGGAAGGAGGGGTGTATCTCTCTCTCTACCCCAAGAGGCAGGTCATGGAGAGAGGAGTTTAATGCCTCCCTAATTGTTGCTCCCACGTGGGTGAGTGTGGGAGGGAGAGTGAGAGGGGAAGGGGGAGGAGGGGAGTGAGGGGATATGAGGGTTATTTCACACAAAGGCTAATGATAGCATCAGCATGCAGAAGGAGAGCCAGATATTCACCCACCGAGTACTACGTACTGATATACACCTGAACATCAGAGAGGACTCTTTAAAGTAGAGACACTACGTACTGATATACACCTGAACATCAGCTGGAGAGGACTCTTTAAAGTAGAGACACTACATACTGATATACACCTGAACATCAGCAGGAGAGGACTCTTTAAAGTAGAGACACTACACACTGATATACACCTGGACATCAGCAGGAGAGGACTCTTTAAAGTAGAGACACTACATACTGATATACACCTGAACATCAGCAGGAGAGGACTCTTTAAAGTAGAGACACTACATACTGATATACACCTGAACATCAGCAGGAGAGGACTCTTTAAAGTAGAGACACTACA
>CM070496.1:12199308-12231808 GCA_036324585.1 Champsocephalus esox | reverse complement strand
ATCGTTATGCAAAGTGAGGGGACGGCATGTCGTTACGGCGCGGTGCCAGCGTGAGCCTCGGAGCCGGCCGGGTTTATTTTTCTCTGGAATGATTTTTCTCTCGCTCCAAGAATCCAGTTATTCTTAGCTTGTGTAGCTCCGGGCAACTGTTGCCATGCACACATATCCATAGATACGCTCGGCAGCGCAGGCTTCTCCTTATTTTATTATTATGTCCTCAGCAGTGGGGAGGCGCTGTGGCGAGGAGGGCGAGAGGAAAGCGGAGAAGGAACCCGGGCGAACATCGATCTCCACGGAGTGAGAGACGGAGCCTTTTCCACACGCTGTAAACAGAGAGTGAGCTGACCTCAGAGCAGTACGTGGAGGGAGAAGTACTAGAACACAGTTTAGGAATACTCTGTTACAAGCAAGGTTGGGCATAGTATGTACAACATGTACTTATACTGCAAGGAC
Organism: Champsocephalus esox; assembly: GCA_036324585.1. NCBI lineage: Eukaryota > Metazoa > Chordata > Actinopteri > Perciformes > Channichthyidae > Champsocephalus > Champsocephalus esox. The sequence continues at coordinate 12,231,355 of CM070496.1, read as the reverse complement.
CAAAAGCACTCATGTATTATAATTAGTGATCCATTATTGTGAAAGTAACTTAAAGATTGTTTGTATTTATAATTATCCAGATTAAAGTGTGGAAGACAAATATGTAAAAGGAGGCAGTAAGTGTCCAAGTTCATGAGAGAAGGAGGTGTATCGTTATATTGGTGTGTGTGTGTGTCTGCCTGTCTGTCTGTCTGTCTGTCCTGTCTGCCTGTCTGTCTGTCTGTCTGTGTGTGTGTGTGTGTGTGTGTGTGTGTGTGTGTGTTTTGCACCTGCTTGTACATGCATTTAAATCAGTGTCCCTTTAAATACTTTTAAGACAGTATTAAACCATTACATGTCAGTTTTCAACATCGCTCGGATTGTCGATGAAGAATTGAACTTAAAGGGCGACTGTGGCTGTGAGGGAGTGCGGTCATCTTTCCACCAGAAGGCTGTGGGTTCGATCCCAGCCCGTGCAGCCAACATGTCGATGTATCCTTGAGCGAGATACTTAACCCTGAGTTTCTCCCGATGGCCTACGGTGTGTGAATGTGTGTGTATGTCAGTGCATGTCCGAACATACACTGCTCAGTGTGAACGGGTGAACGACATGTAGTATGTAAAGCGCTTTGAGGGGTCTTAAAGACTGGATCAAGCGCTATCTAAGTACAGTCCATGTACCATTTTAAAGAGGCCCTATTCTGCCAGATGTTATAATCCAGATTAAAGCATGAGAGGGAAAGATGCAGAAAGTGTCCAGGTTCAGGAGCGGTATAGGAAGTCATCAACATTTTATTAACAGGACGTAATATTGACATTTTAAAGCGTTGGGGGAATTGTGCACGCATGGACATGATTTCATAATTGCTAAGGGTCCGCTGAATGTTGCTTTCTTTTACGCTTTTGCTCGGATAGTCGATGGGGAATGATCCAGATTAAAGTGTGGGAGGAAAGATATGTAAAGAAGGAAGCAGAACGTGTTCAGGAGAAAGAGGAAGAAGGACTTAGTGTTGACATTTTAAAGGGCTGGGGGGATTTGTACATGCTTTCAAATCCATTCAAATAAGTGCTTAGAGTCCCGTGAATACTTTTCAGAGCGTATGAAACCATTAAGTGTCAGTTTTTTAACATTAAAACTCGGATTATTGCTCGTCGACGGAGAGAGAATGAAATAAAGTTGGAAATAGAAAGACGTGGCATGAGGAAGATGCATGGGATTGCTTTTGGATTGTGCAACCAGCGTGTGTGTGTGTGTGTGTGTGTGTGTGTGTGCGTGCACGTCCGTGTGTGTGTGTGTGTGTGTGTGAGCGGTTGATCTGTTCCTCCTGCCCGCGGTGGGCAGATGTTTTGCAGAACGCTTCCGAGAAAAGAGACGTAAACATCTCAACGATACCTTAAGCTTCTTATAGACTTATATGTCGTCGCTGCGTTTGACCCGCGTGGCTTTTAATTTACTTTCATGCTTGTGACATAACGCTTTATTCATCCGTGCATCCACGTCTCAGCGGGGGGCCGCTCAGGGGGGGAACTGCAGCGGGGGCATTACAGTTTCAGAGTGTCGTCGCTTCCTTTTCTGAAACTGGACACTTGACACGACATGTGATACCTTTTGTCCGCCTAACTTCACTTCCTCTCATCAGATCTCAGGAAACAAGCTTCAATAATATATATCCCCTCGATCGGGAGCAGCCTAAGGTCGATGTGTAGCAGCTGAGTCGACACCTGAGGAACCCTACGACTTTGCGAATGACCTCCTCGAGAGTGTGTATTATTTCATATATTACATTGTGCTAATCAAAACATCTGAATATTTCTAAATAGTATCATCGTTTTATTAATTTGAAATAAGGCTTCAAAGCAGATATAAACCCGCCAAAATAAACGTTTATTTTATTGTAAAGGCCTCCACTAAATGGCGTTGTTCAGAGACGTTTAAAGAACGATGACACTGGACTTAAACGAGACTCTTGCTCGGATTTAATCAAAAATATATTTTAGTTTTATTCGGTCCGATTTGACCCTTTTTCCATGATTTGATTTACTGTTTAATTCCATGTCAACAGCAGCGAGGCGTACGTCACCTAAAGACCAGTGTTAAGAATGTAAATGCAGATCATGAATCCAGTCTGGAGGTCAGATCCATGATTGGGTGAAAGGAAGACGTGCTTTTGATGATATGTAACGAAATGATCCTTTCGTGCACGATACGGGAATATAAGAAACGAGACCTTGAATAACTCTTCGACTAGTTGACTTGCATAAGACCTCGCGTGTGCGTGCGCCGTCTGGGAAGTCGAACGCAGCGATGATATCTCTTTCATCTTGCTCACGTCCCTCTTGGATCGGAAGCGCCGAGGGGGCTTCGGCGTAAGCCTCAGTAAGACACTTTAAAGACGTTTGGATTATATATAAGGTGTTTTTTTAAGTTGGTCCTCCCTCTTTAAGTGCAGCGGAGGGACGGTGTGTTCCTCACCGCGTCCGGCGACCACAGCTTGAAGAGGAGAGGAGAGGGAGGCAGAGGTCAGGGCAACAGGTTGAGTTTCCTCAGCGTCGCTTCATCGATACATCGATTCATCCTTAAGCTGCCATTCTTACCTCGTCAATGCTGTGTGTGTGTGTGTGTGTGTTGTGTGTGTGTGTGTGTGTGTGTGTGGTGTGTGTGTGTGTGTGGGTGTGGGAAGCAAAGGGGAACTTTGTCTCGGCCGACTTGTAGAGTCATTGATCGGCAGCTAATCAATGTGATTATTTATCTTTCACTTTCACGGAGGGGTGAGCTAGAATAAAGCCGATGCATTAGTAGAGGAGGCGGTATTTCGCTTTCCGCGGTAACGCACCACCGAGAACTGCTGGAAGAGAAACGAGTAACTACTTTACTTTAAAAATAATAAAATGTTGTATGTGTTCGTGTGTGTGTTTTCCCCATAAGGCAAGACCCGCCCAACTCTGTCTCTGATTGGCTTACCCTGAAATGTTACCCCGCGTTACCACTGGTGATGAACACAACTTTAAAATAGGGAACATATTCTGAGTTACAATCGACACTCGTAGTTTCATGTCTTGTTGCATAGGAGTAGACCCCATTGGGTTATTATGAGAGAATGCCTTATGAGGCATATCCACACACACACACACACACACACACACACGGTTCTCCAACAACTCCACCGCATAGACTTCAAAGTGCTGCTCCTCGCCTTCAAGGTCTCTCGCACCTCCACATCTCTCTGAGCTCCTTCACACCTACCCTCCCTCTCGTGCTCTCCGATCACGAGGCTTCAGCCGCTCTGCCCCCCGTCTCTCGCCCACAAGACGTCCGCAATATGGACTCGCTCCCAGCCTTCAGATCCAGCCTGAAAACACGCCTTTTCAAACGGGCGTACTCCATTTCCTAATCTCTGCTCAACTGATTTGAAGTCTCTGTTTTTTAAGAATTTTTTAAGTCTTGTATTACCGTGTGCTCTTCTTTGATTATGCTCTGTACGGTGTCCTTGAGAGCTTTGAAAGGCGCCCATAAATAAAATGCATTATTATTATTATTATTATTATTATTAACTGCAAACTGATGACTTTTACGAAGACTTTTTAACAATCGACTAATACTCCCAACATGGAAACATTATTATTTTGCTTTTTGCATATTCTCTCTCAATCTGGTTCAAAAGTGCATTTCATTAGGAAAGGGAAAATAGCTATCGCTTTAGTTTTTAGCCTTAAATCCTGTCAAGCCAATATGTCGTGTGGACTTTAAAGGACGCTTGATTCAGGGCGATGCGATGAACGGCGAGAGAACACGGAATCCCCCGTTAATTAGCCTCAAATCATCCTCGATGTTGCACAAATATTTCACCCTTTGTCAAGGTAAGTGTACTTGGACCTACGTGCTTCATACCAACTACAAACTGCCTTGACTTCGCTGATACGTTCCATTCATTTGACGGCCACTTACATCTGGAGTCCACTCTCTTCTTCTGCAGTGCTTTCTAACTGCCTGAACGGTCCAATAATAAATGCATATCAGTGGATTTTGTAATTCCTGTGTGGATGGAAACCTGGCACTCGATGGCATGCTACTCCTCAGAGCACGTCGAAGCTGGTTGTTGAAATGGAACGGCTTCATTGGAGACTTTAACGTTGCTATCTTTGGGCAGACGTGTTGATTTCAAGGGATTTGAATAGAAATCAATATATATATAAATTAAATATTTATATATGTATTTTTATATAGTCTTAAAGTTACAACCGGCCCTTTGAGTGAAACCATAACGCTGATGTGGCCCGCGATGAGATTGAGTTTGACGCCCCTGCCCTAACGGGATCGCATCCAGCGTGTTCCTTCGTGTTCGCCCCACATACCTGCGGGCGGTGCCTCGCTGCGTTTCGAGTCGGGATCCTGGATTGTGTCTAATCTCCTTTTCATGCGTGTTTTCTCTACACGCTTATCGTCGTAAAGCAAGACCGTTTTATGCAAATGAAGCTGGCACCGAGAGTCCTGCTGTGTCTGCTCCTTCTGTTTATACCGTGTGTAATATTTATAACCTACACTTTTGATTTAGACTGAAACAACGCGCTGCCAAATGGAGAGATACGCCATTATGTAAAACGTAAAGACCACTCAGTATAATACACTGTGAGTGCTTCATTTGGCCTGTCACACTGCTGTATATATATTTATATGTATTTATATATATATATGCGCAGCTGATTAGAGGAGATAGAAACAGTGTGTATGTCTCTGCAGGATAATGTCATGATGGGGGGTTAAGGGTTGAGCGGTCCACCTGCTGACGTAGAGGAAACATGGAAGGATGCTCGAGCTGCATTAAGATATATTTCTGAATCAACACCCCGATAAAAATCAACAAAGCACGTCAAGGCCAGGTCCTATAAAGACGAGGGCACTTCAAATACTTCAACACTGAGGTGATAAGCTGTCGTTGTGATTCTTTCAATCGACGAGTTCAAGTTTTTAGCTTTTCAGGAAACACAGATCTGTCTTCGGTGACGATTGAAGATTTGTTTTAGCCCTTCTTTATCCGTTTGACAAACAATAGACACGTCAGGGTGTATCGGTAACAATAGCTCGATGCTAAGTGTGCTTTTGGGGTACTGGAAAACAACAGTGCATAGAAATACTTCATTGATTTGAAACAGACACTCGTGCAATGTCAAAAACGGCGTAATGTACATCTAATTATGTTGATTTGTTAGATTTTATTTCATTTAATCTTGCTTTTATTCCAAAGTGCAACTAAAAAAACGCACAAATCCTTTCATTAGCGCAGGGGTGTCAAACTCAAGGCCCGGGGGCCAAATCCGGCCCGCAACTTCATTTTCTGCGGCCCCACAAGAGCTCTGAAAGAATATGATACATTTATTATACAGTTACATGGCGAGTTACAGAAGCACGTTGCCCATAAACTACATGTCCCACAATGCATCTCTTTTTTGTGACACTGAAGAGACTTCCAATTATTTGCCCCAGACTTCTGCTTTCAGACGTAGTTAATGATGAAGGTATTACCCTATCCGATAATAATCCAATGCAGAGGCAATAATGTAAAATATATACGTTTACATATATTAAATATTTATATATGTTTTTTAATATAGAGTGCAACCATAATTCTGATGTGGCCCGCGATGAAATTGAGTTTGACATTGCTGGCATAATGCATACATCTGATTTATTCGGCCGTAGATATCCTGCAGTGATTCGGCATCGAGCGAGGCGGACGGGAGAGTATATTTGACCTTTACTTAATCCCTTCAAAACGAAATATAGTACGACTATAAGGAGGAAAAGCCCTCAACCTTAACGCCAAATCGTTTACCTCACAGTCTCACACATGAAGTAGGAAATGAAAAGTTGGCCATGCAAAGAAATATGACTTTTCCACATCCTCGTTAGGACTGTCGATCACACTCGGGTTCAGAAGCCGTGATGAATGACTCTTTATTACTGTATGGATGTTTTATCCATCCTTCTGCACAGAAAGAAACTGTAACCATGGTCACCTCTGGACAGGAGCAGAGGACACACACACACACACACACACACACGGCACGGCTTGAAGTCGGGGTTTTCTGTTGCTTTTCGAACGCCAATATATCTTAGAGTCAGGTGCTTTTCGACGTGAAATGAAATGCTAGAGGGCCATTCGTAACAATGATATCAACACAAATGCCTCTTGGATGCCTCCGGGGAAACACTTTGGATATCCGTCCCATCGTGTCATGTCTCTTGGCAACCAAAAATGTGGAAAATTCAATACAGCCCTTTGTCATTGTCCCTGGAATAGCTGTGGCGTATCGATCATCGTTTTTCTCCGTTTTTGGCAAGAAGTCACGTCCCGCACTCTGGAGGACAGAGCACTCCCCCCAAAATAAACCGCCTCAAAGGAACCTGCAGTTTTTTGGGTTTTCACTGCAGCCAATTTGGCCTGAGAATACTCTCATCATCGTCGGAGCTGGTGCAGGGTCAGGCTTTGTGTTAATGTGCAGATGTAACGCCTTTCAGGAACATTTTACCATCTGCTTCACGGTACAGTAAATAATTAATTTGGAAACTCAAGACGGATGAAAGTCGAAGGAATGTCTATATTTCCCATCACTGTTAGATCAGATGAAAGTTTAATCAGCAGCTCAAGGGGAGTTAGGAAATAGAAACACTTTTGAGCTGAACAGAAATCCTAATGAAAAGGCAGAGGTAAAGACTTACAAATACTGAAGGGATGAAACTCTGCATATCTGGCTTTTCGTTTTAAATAATCAATTCATCTAATGTCAGAACATCGTGACAACTTTCTGGATCCTCAGATATTCACTTTAATATGAAATAAATAATAATAATAATACATTGCATTTCAAAGCGCTTTTCCAGGTGCTCAAAGACGCTTTACAGTGGTGATAAAACATGATACAATAACATTTAAAAGTTATTAGAACAGCAATACAGCATAATTAAAACACATATTAAAAGCCAGTCTGAAGAGGTGTGTCTTGGTCAGTGCTTTGAAAGTGGGGGTCAGCGCAGTCTCTGATGTGTTGTGGGAGGGAGTTCCAGAGGGTGGGGGCACCGACGGAGAAGGCTCTGTCCCCCCCAGGTTCGGAGCTTGGTTTTCTTGGGGATAGAGAGGAGGTTCGGGCGGGAAGGGGTGTAGTGGTGGATCAGGTCGGAGAGGTAGGGGGGAGCCTGGTTATTGAGAGCTTTGTGTGTTAGCAGAAGGATTTTGAAATATAGCATGAAATCTCTATATTTGAGGGTCGGAGCTTTTTGCATGCCATCGTTGCTATTTTACAAATATATAGCAGCAGTAGCTTGTCCGTGTGCAACAAGCTCTTCAATATTATATGCAGACAACATTTAAAACAGTTGACGTAGTGTTGTCACATACCAACATTTTGGTTTCGATACCAAGTCAAGAATTGAGATTCCATTCTTCTTCATAAATGTAATTATTGTGCTTTATTTCACACCAGAACCAGAACACAAACTTTTAAACAATGAGAACAACAAATAAAATAAATGACTAGAATTCGTATTAAATAAAAATAAGCATAATCTCAAACTACTTTGTCAAAATAGATTTGTATATTAAACAACAGAAATGACATTCAACACAATGAGGTCTTTGACAAAAAATAGAACATACCCTCACTGTCAGAGATATCGCTAAAGCACTTCCAAATGTTGCTTCTGGCGTCTTTTGTCAACAAGCCGAGGCGCAGCGGCAGTTGCACTCCCACTTGCAGCCATGCTTCTTGAGAGGGGAGGGACTTAGAGCGTGCTTGAGAGGGGAGGGACTTGGAAGGGAGGGACTTAGAGCGTGCTTGAGAGGGGAGGGACTTAGAGCGTGCTTGAGAGGGGAGGGACTTGGAAGGGAGGGACTTAGAGCGTGCTTGAGAGGGGAGGGACTTGGAGGGGAGGGACTTAGAGCGTGCTTGAGAGGGGAGGGACTTGGAAGGGAGGGACTTAGAGCGTGCTTGAGAGGGGAGGGACTTGGAGGGGAGGGACTTAGAGCGTGCTTGAGAGGGGAGGGACTTAGAGCGTGCTTGAGAGGGGAGGGACTTAGAGCGTGCTTGAGAGGGGAGGGACTTAGAGCGTGCTTGAGAGGGAAGGGACTTAGAGTATGCACGAGAGAGGGGAGGGACTTGGAGCGTGCACGAGAGAGGGGAGGGACTTAGAACGTGCTTGAGAGGGGAGGGACTTAGAGCGTGCACGAGAGAGGGGAGGGACTTAGAGCGTGCACGAGAGGGGAGGGACTTAGAGCGTGCTTGAGAGGGGAGGGACTTAGAGCGTGCACGAGAGAGGGGAGGGACTTAGAGCATGCTTGAGAGGGGAGGGACTTGGAGGGGAGGGACTTAGAGCGTGCTTGAGAGGGGAGGGACTTAGAGCGTGCACAAGAGAGGGGAGGGACTTAGAACGTGCTTGAGAGGGGAGGGACTTAGAGCGTGCACGAGAGAGGGGAGGGACTTAGAGCGTGCACGAGAGGGGAGGGACTTAGAGCGTGCTTGAGAGGGGAGGGACTTAGAGCGTGCACGAGAGAGGGGAGGGACTTAGAGCATGCTTGAGAGGGGAGGGACTTGGAGGGGAGGGACTTAGAGCGTGCTTGAGAGGGGAGGGACTTAGAGCGTGCACGAGAGAGGGGAGGGACTTAGAGCGTGCACGAGAGGGGAGGGACTTAGAGCGTGCACGAGAGAGGGGAGGGACTTAGAGCGTGCACGAGAGGGGAGGGACTTAGAGCGTGCACGAGAGAGGGGAGGGACTTAGAACGTGCTTGAGAGGGGAGGGACTTAGAGCGTGCTTGAGAGGGGAGGCACTTAGAGCGTGCATGAGAGGGGAGGGACTTAGAGCGTGCTTGAGAGGGGAGGGACTTAGAGCGTGCATGAGAGGGGAGGGACTTAGAGCGTGCTTGACAGGGGAGGGACTTAGAGCGTGCTTGAGAGGGGAGGGACTTAGAGCGTGCTTGACAGGGGAGGGACTTAGAGCGTGCTTGAGAGGGGAGAGACTTAGAGCGTGGACGAGAGAGGGGAGGGACTTAGAGCGTGCTTGAGAGGGGAGGGACTTAGAGCGTGCTTGAGAGGGGAGGGACTTAGAGCGTGCATGAGAGGGGAGGGACTTAGAGCGTGCTTGACAGGGGAGGGACTTAGAGCGTGCTTGAGAGGGGAGAGACTTAGAGCGTGGACGCGAGAGGGGAGGGACTTAGAGCGTGCTTGAGAGGGGAGGGACTTAGAGCGTGCTTGAGAGGGGAGAGACTTAGAGCGTGGACGAGAGAGGGGAGGGACTTAGAGCGTGCTTGAGAGGGGAGAGACTTAGAGCGTGGACGAGAGAGGGGAGGGACGGGCACGGCTGCAGTGCAGGGAGTGGAAGCAGAGCGCTGAACACACACGGCTCTTATTAAAACGGCGCTTTCTCACCGGAGTACTTTTCCCCCGTCATTCTTAAAGTACTAATGAAACGGAGGAATCGTAACGTTTTTAACGGCAGGTATCGCGCTACCTTTCAAGTATCGGTACGCCGTGCAACACTAAACACAGGTTACATTAACCCATTCATGTTTGTTCTTTAAATTGTCCGAAAATTGTGAAAATGTCCGTGCAAGTTTCAACAGGTTTCCTTACGTCTTGTTTTGTAAGTAGAATACCTAAATATATTCACCTGTATATATATATATATATATATATATATATAACGTAAGAAAGCAGGACATCTCCATATTTAAAAGGCTGGAAACAGCATTTAATGACATGTTTGCATGAAAACAGTTGCGGTAATCTAATGTATTGTTCGCACTATATTCTAAAATGTTCCCAAATATATAGAAGTTTCCTTTTACAACAAGCTTTTCAAAGTGTGCAGTTTCCATATATCCATTAATGTTTGGGCTATAACATGTCAGAACATCGTCCAAATGCCATACAAGTCCAACAGGTCAGGTCAGATATTCACTTTAATATGATATATAGCATCAAAGAGGAGGATATCCTATATTTGAGAGGCTGGAAACAGCATTGTCTGACGTCTGCAAGATGCATCGGTTATCAAAGATAGTTGATGATTGTTCCCGTTGTTCCCGTTGTTCCCGTTGTTCCCGTCTGATCGTTTAAGCTTGAATGTCCTATCTGGCTCTATAATGCCACGGATGCACAGTAGCCGTAGCATTCCCATTCACAACTGTTAAAGTCACCGTTCTGTGCAGCCACAGCTCCCCAGGTGCCTCGGGTGTTTCATCATCTCTCCGATCTGTCTCGGGTCATAACGACTCGCATCTAAAGCCGTCAGAGCAAAGGTCAAGGGAAGAAATCCATGTCTGGAGACGCCCCGGGAAGGAGGGGCTTCTGCCGGCAACCCAACGGCGGTCGCTTATAGCTTCTTACCTCTTCTGAATTGATACTTAGCTCTCCTATACTTACAGTGTCGTGTTCAGAACATCGATTAGACTACAATAGACTCACGAAACCTAAGGCAGCGACTCTTCCTCTTCATCGAGTGCTTTTCAGACATTGAACAATTACTCCCACAAATCAGAGATGAATGAAAAACTGAACGACGTGTCACTTTCCTTTCCATTCATACATTCGTTTATATACAGTGAACACAAATATAAACGCAACACTTTGCTCCCATTTTTCATGAGATGAATTCAAAGATCTAAAACATGTTCTATATACACAAGAGGTAGGGGTAGGGGTAGGGTAATGTTGTGAATCGAGTGGCCTGCGTTCGTCTTCCATAACATACGCCTGCCCATACCATAACCCCACCACCACCATGGGCCACTCGATTCACAACATTACATCCAGTTCATTGTATACGATTTTACTAACCCGGTGTGCCTTCCTTTATTATTATTAATTCATTTTAACACTCCCTTTACTTTTTAAATTAATATTACTGGGGAGGTTGTTTTAATTATTTGTATTTTTATCATTGCACTTGTGTTTTAACTGCACTTACACTACTATGCACGGCTTATACGAATAGAACTGGAATCACTTTTAAATTGGCCATTTTAGATCCCCTTATCATTTAGGGTATTTTATGGATTCCATTGGGACAAGCTCCGCACAAGCACGTCAATACATCGACACACACATACACACGCACACACGCACACACACACACACACACACACCACCCTCCAGATCCTGGGACGGGGAGATCTGCTTTTTAACATACTCTGCCGCCGTTCCGTGGTCCGGCTCCGCTCTGCACTTGTTAACCATTCGTCTGAAACGGTCTTGTCCTGAAACGGAGCTTTCATGATGCTGTTAAAAGGGTTTGTATAAGGTTTATGTTTGCGGAGGTTTTTAATGTTTTTTTAAACACCTATCTACTCAGTGCCCCCAGGCAACCTAACCCTAACCCTAACCCCTCACACCATCTGGTTTTCGGACCCCCCCCAAACCCCCCCAATAAAGCAGAAACTGCACGTTTCAGAGTGGCCTTTTAGTATGGCCAGCCTAAGGCACACCTGTGCAATAATCATGCTGTCCAATCAGCATCTTGATATGCCACGCTTGTGAGGTGGGAATGGATTAACTCGGCGAAGGAGAAGTGCTCACTATCACACATTCTTTCAGATTTGTGAACAATATTTGAGAGAAATGGTTATTTTGTGTTATAGAAAATGTTTTAGATCTTTGAGTTCATCTCAGGAAAAATGGGAGCAAAAACAAAAGTGTTGCGTTTACATTTGTGTTCAGTGTAGTTGTCTTTGTGTCCTTCGTAATAAGCAAGACGTTGCCTAATTGCCTCGGTGTCTCGTGACGAAAAAATTCTATTCGGCTTCTGTATTTTCGCACGCTGTTCAAGATGAATGGATATATAAGATCTCCCCCTCAATGCGTGGCGGTCATTACGATACTGTATCGATGTTTGGGTTTCTCTGGAGCCTGGCCTTGAGTTGATGTGCAGTGACACGGTTTGAATGAGGAGCCTCTGATTGGACGTCGTGTTCCCCGACGGAGAGGAACCCGGTTCCTCTGCAGGACACACTGATCAATGGATTCATGTCTATGCAGAAGCCACATGGTCCTCGGAGGCACACGAGAGGCCTCGTTACGCTGCGTGTTGTGCAAAGATGTTTCGGGACAAGCTGTTCGGTCTGAGCCGACGCTGCTGTTCAGAATCCACTATTTCCGGTGTTTTGGGTCGCCGTACGAGCGCGCAGGGTGTCTTCGATGAATGCGTGAGGGTTGCAATATTCAAAGCAGAGATCAAGGACTCTTAAATGCTATGATAGTCATAAATTATCACTGACTAGCTTTTTATAGTAGGTGTTTTTTACTTTTCTATTATCAGTGTTGTGCTAGTTACTGAAAACCAGCAACTATTCACCATTACTAGTGACTTCATTTCAAAAGTAACTCGGTTACTTTACTGATTACTTACGCCAGAAAGTAATGCGTTACTGTGAAAAGTAACGTTTTAGTTACTTTAAAAAGGGGCTCCCATTATATTAACGCCCTTATAGCCTTCATCTCAGTACTGTTATTGCATTGGAGAATAATATAATCTGTTGATCAACTTGACATGCATTATATGCAATCTGGATAGCATCGATATTAGCTGGCTTTACATGTTTGTATATTCTTCCTCCAGGTCGTTGGACAAAGTTTTCCGTCCCATATGCCGTGTGCCGCCCGGACATGCTATCATGCTAACTAGCTCCCTGAAAGCGGGTGACTCCACTGCAGCAACAGCCTGCATGTGTTCTACGACATACCGTGCAATGGCTTTATCGACTTTCCCTGGCTAGCAGTCCCTCGGTTAAAATCCAGCCGCTGTTGCTCAGGTGTAGGTGCAGGTGGAGGTGGAGGTGCAGGTGCAGGTGGAGGTGCAGGTGGAGGTGCAGGTGCAGGTGGAGGTGGAGGTGCAGGTGCAGGTGGAGGTGCAGGTGGAGGTGCAGGTGGAGGTGCAGGTGGAGGTGCAGGTGCAGGTGGAGGTGCAGGTGCAGGTGGAGGTGGAGGTGCAGGTGCAGGTGGAGGTGGAGGTGCAGGTTGAGGTGCAGGTGGAGGTGCAGGTGGAGGTGGAGGTGCAGGTGGAGGTGCAGGTGGAGGTGGAGGTGCAGGTGGAGGTGCAGGTGCAGGTGGAGGTGCAGGTGGAGGTGCAGGTGGAGGTGGAGGTGGAGGTGCAGGTGGAGGTGCAGGTGGAGGTGGAGGTGGAGGTGCAGGTGGAGGTGCAGGTGGAGTGCAGGTGGAGGTGGAGGTGCAGGTGCAGGTGGAGGTGCAGGTGCAGGTGGAGGTGGAGGTGGAGGTGCATGTGGAGGTGGAGGTGCAGGTGGAGGTGCAGGTGGAGGTGGAGGTGCAGGTGCAGGTGGAGGTGCAGGTGGAGGTGGAGGTGCAGGTGGAGGTGCAGGTGGAGGTGGAGGTGCAGGTGGAGGTGCAGGTGGAGGTGGAGGTGCAGGTGGAGGTGCAGGTGGAGGTGCAGGTGCAGGTGGAGGTGCAGGTGGAGGTGGAGGTGCAGGTGGAGGTGGAGGTGCAGGTGGAGGTGGAGGTGCAGGTGGAGGTGCAGGTGGAGGTGGAGGTGCAGGTGGAGGTGCAGGTGCAGGTGCAGGTGGAGGTGCAGGTGGAGGTGGAGGTGCAGGTGGAGGTGCAGGTGGAGGTGCAGGTGGAGGTGGAGGTGCAGGTGGAGGTGGAGGTGCAGGTGGAGGTGGAGGTGCAGGTGGAGGTGCAGGTGGAGGTGGAGGTGCAGGTGGAGGTGCAGGTGGAGGTGCAGGTGGAGGTGGAGGTGCAGGTGGAGGTGGAGGTGGAGGTGCAGGTGGAGGTGCAGGTGGAGGTGGAGGTGCAGGTGGAGGTGCAGGTGGAGGTGGAGGTGCAGGTGGAGGTGCAGGTGGAGTGGAGGTGCAGGTGGAGGTGCGGTGGAGGTGCAGGTGCAGGTGGAGGTGGAGGTGCAGGTGGAGGTGCAGGTGGAGGTGGAGTGCAGGTGGAGGTGGAGGTGCAGGTGCAGGTGGAGGTGCAGGTGGAGGTGCAGGTGCAGGTGGAGGTGGAGGTGCAGGTGGAGGTGCAGGTGGAGGTGCAGGTGGAGGTGGAGGTGCAGGTGCAGGTGCAGGTGGAGGTGCAGGTGGAGGTGCAGGTGCAGGTGGAGGTGCAGGTGGAGGTGCAGGTGCAGGTGGAGGTGCAGGTGCAGTGGAGGTGGAGGTGCAGGTGGAGGTGCAGGTGGAGGTGCAGGTGCAGGTGGAGGTGCAGGTGGAGGTGCAGGTGGAGGTGGAGGTGCAGGTGGAGGTGCAGGTGGAGGTGGAGGTGCAGGTGGAGGTGCAGGTGGAGGTGAGGTGCAGGTGGAGGTGCAGGTGGAGGTGCAGGTGCAGGTGGAGGTGGAGGTGCAGGTGGAGGTGCAGGTGGAGGTGCAGGTGCAGGTGGAGGTGCAGGTGGAGGTGGAGTGCAGGTGGAGGTGGAGGTGCAGGTGGAGGTGGAGGTGCAGGTGGAGGAGCAGGTGGAGGTGCAGGTGGAGGTGGAGGTGGAGGTGCAGGTGGAGGTGCAGGTGGAGGTGCAGGTGGAGGTGCAGGTGGAGGTGGAGGTGCAGGTGCAGGTGCAGGTGGAGGTGGAGGTGCAGGTGGAGGTGCAGGTGGAGGTGCAGGTGGAGGTGGAGGTGGAGGTGCAGGTGGAGGTGCAGGTGGAGGGCAGGTGGAGGTGCAGGTGGAGGTGCAGGTGGAGGTGGAGGTGCAGGTGGAGGTGGAGGTGCAGGTGGAGGTGCAGGTGGAGGTGCAGGTGGAGGTGGAGGTGCAGGTGGAGGTGGAGGAGCAGGTGGAGGTGGAGGTGCAGGTGGAGGTGGAGTGGCGTCGGCTGAGTCTCTGTGGTCTGAGCTCCTAGCTTCGTCCCCGCATGTTGTCTCTGCAGATGAGAGATGTGAATGACTGGGCAGTAGAGAGGCTCGTTGACCCGCCAGGACACGACTTACATTCAACTAAAACGTCCTTTTCTTTGTGCTCGACAAAAGTGAAGTAGTGAGAATAAGTATCCAAGTACATTTACTCAAGTACTTAAGTACAGTTCTCATCTCTGTTCGCCTGGCTGTTGACTATATACAAAAAACTAGCGCAGTAACGCACCATGTAGTCACGGTAACTGAGTTACTGAAGTACGAGTTACTGCCAAACATAACGGTGTTACAGTCATCTTGGTCCCCGCGGGCGTAAATGCATGTTTTGTTGTTTTACGAATCCGTAAATGTCTTGTTCACATGTCTGATATCTTTCTCAAACATCTGTCTGGTGTTTCTCTTTCATTAAACTAAGACTATAGGAGAGTGTCGCCTACGTCCAATAACTCCAAGTGGCATTCAAATGAATGTTGTTAAGTGGCAGTGTGAGCAGCTCGTGTTAGATACATCACCTGTGAGAGGAAAGGCTCCGCAGGGCAGCTGCTGCTGAGATGCAGAGGGCTGGCCGCCTGCCTCCACTCGGATCCCAAGTCTAGATACGCTTCAGCAAAGGACACTAACAACAAACTGGGGATCTACAAGTCACTTTAATACAAACAAATCTATCTACTGGCATCTACTGTCCATCATGTTGCAGAAAGAACGTGTGGAATATTCTGCAACCAATCAGATGCTGTGACCGGTAGCAGTGCAACAACAACACGGCCATCATCCCTCGAGGGTGTGGTGACGGACAGTTGGGTCAAAGCAAACTGAAGAACTATATATATATTTCTCCTTTGAAAGGAAAGGGAGTAGGGCTGCTCAATTAATCGTATTTTAATCGCAATTAGGATTATGGCTTGCAACGATTACGAAAACAACGTAATCGAAATAAAACGATTATTTTTGTATTATTATTATTTATTTTTTTATTGGTTTTTCAGTTGAATTATACCTAAAGCTTTCTGAAATCTCCATCTCGTCAGACAAACCGTAGATCTCCATCTCGTCAGACAAACCGTAGATCTCCATCTCGTCAGACAAACCGTAGATCTCCATCTCGTCAGACAAACCGTAGACCTCCATCTCGTCAGACAAACCGTAGATCTCCATCTCGTCAGACAAACCGTAGATCTCCATCTCGTCAGACAAACCGTAGACCTCCATCTCGTCAGACAAACCGTAGACCTCCATCTCGTCAGACAAACCGTAGACCTCCATCTCGTCAGACAAACCGTAGATCTCCATCTCGTCAGACAAACCGTAGATCTCCATCTCATCAGACAAACCGTAGATCTGAGGTTACGTACTGTAACCCAGCTTCTATGAGTATAGGCGCAGCCCTCTAAGGCTATCGCTATTGGGTAATCCCACTGCACGTGTGCAGCACTGACAGACTTAATCCACGCCCACCTATGACGTGGGCCCCACCTCCGGCCTCACTTCTGTATAAATAGGAAGATGGCCCGTCCAACTGCTCCCACACAAACAGCTTTTCTTCAGCTATTCGCGGAGCCAGTGGGGCCCGAACCTTAGAGGGCTGCGCCTATTCTCATAGAAGCTGGGTTACAGTACGTAACCTCAGTTCTATTTCGTATGAGGCTTCGCCCTCTAAGGCTATCGCTATTGGGTTAAGGGCGAAGCAGGATGTAGTTCACGCCCCACTGGTTCCGTCCGTAACCAGAAGCACAAAAACACATCTACTCAATTAATAACCCATGCGAAAAAGAAGGAGCATCACAGTCCCTGGAAATATAGCATTATTCCAAATGAATATTCTCTTTAAGGGGATGGGGTGAATACCCGTAGTTTAAAAAAAGTAGAGATAAACAACTCCCACTTGTTAAAACGATAAAGGAGGAGCAAAAGGGGCAGCTCTCTGAATGCCGATAGGCAGGAGAGACATAGTAAAGTCCCTGACATTACTCAATCTGACAGAACACTCAGTTCTGAATGTGTAGGAGAGGAATGGGAGACATCCCTCAAATAAAAACGAATAAAAGAACAGGGGGAAGACCAACATGCAGCATTGCAAATGTCTCCCACTGTCATTCCTCCATGCAACGCCATAGAGGTTGCCATCTCCTTGGATCTGGAGACATGACGGAGCCACAGAGAGAGCAGACACATCACTCACCCTTTAGCTGATGTGAGAGCCAAGAGCAGAGCTACTTTGGCTGACAAGAACTTCAGGGGGACCTGATCTAAAGGTTCAAATGGAGCTTTACTCAGTGCGCGTAACACTAAGCCAAAAACCCATTGAGGCGCTAAAGCGCGTGACACAGGTCTGAGTCTCTGTTCTCCCCGTAGAAAACGTTTTGCCAGAGGGTGACTACACACCGTGCTGACCCCAAACCTACGTGGCAAGATGGAATGGCAGCAGCATATGTTTTTACCGTGCTATAAGCCAATTCCTGTCCAGCAACAGCTGGAGGAACGACAGCACGAGGCAGGGATGCCAACGGGGTCCAGGCTTCTCCCTACACACCACATGGAACGCTGTCCATTTGGCTGTGCAGGATGTGTGTTCAGCAGCTGCGCTGATCGAACACCTCCCTGGCGATTTATGTAGGCCGCCGCTGCTTTGTTGTCTGTTTGAATCAACACATGTTGATTGTACAGCAACGGGACGAAGTGCTGGAACACTTTCCATACGGAGAGTAATTCCAGCACGTTATATGGAGAGACATGTGACCCCGGCCACTGTCCCCCCACTGCCTGCGACATGCACTTTCCTCAGCCTGCGAGAGATGCGTCTGTGAACACTGCGGTGTGTGACGTCACTCTGCTCAGGGGCACCCCCACTGACGTGGAGATTTTTCCAGTGGGTCAAATCCAAAACCACGGAAGGAGGAATGTACACCATGCGTCTCCTCTGACGCACGGGGTCGATGCACAGGCGAATAAACCACCTGGAGTCTCCTCACTATGAAGGACACCCAGGGGGATCACCATATGACCAGCTGATATCATGTCTAACAGCTGCATCACGGAGAGGGCCGTCACCTCCCCGCGGGGTGTGATGCGCCGGAGGAGAGCTGTCACTTTCTCTCCTCTCCGCTGTGAGAGTCGCGCTCTCATGCGGGCTGAGTTCAATTCCAATCCCAGTTAAAAAGATAACCTGGGAGGGAAGAGGACAGCTCTTCTTCCAGTTGATAATGAAACCCAGGTTTGACAGATGAGATACTAGCTGTATCGTCTGTAAGCCGCTTCCTCCCTTCCTGCAGCGAGCCAGCCACAGCCGGTCGTGCAGGAAAAATAACACTCATCCCCATTCTGAGTAGCTGCTCCCACCGGCTCCACCCACTTTGAAAAAGTGTGTGGAGCCAGGAATGAGAAACACAGGAAATTCTGTGTTTCGGGATGATGGTTACGTGGAGGACTTCATCCTTCAGGACTATGGATGTGCACCTCCCTGGTGCACTCCAGCACCTGTTTGATCGTCAGCATGGGAAAGGCCATTCCCTTGTTGGACACTGACAGATCGAGGATGGGTCTCATTCCTCCGCCCCGTCTCCTTCGGGACCAGAAAATACCGGGAGTAAAAGCCCTGATTTTCTTCCCCATGAGGAACCCTGGAAAAAAGCTTCCTTTTAACCAGAGTTCCTGCCGTTCTGCACGGAGCGCGAGACACTGTTCCCGGGATGACAGGACTTCCTGTATCCCGTAGAACTGCGGGGGGGAGAGGCGAACTGTAGAGACTACTCTCTGCCCATCCGCCTCCCATCCTCTGTCCATCAGACACACGCGCCGCCACCCTGAGTACCATCCAGTACTCTGATAGCGCCAGGTGTACATTCTCTGGATGTGCTGTGGTTGGTGGCAAACCACGCCAGAGACCTCCACACGCTGCATTTCACACAGGCTCTCATTATGTCGCCGTTTAGGAGAAGACTCGTAAACTGCGCATTCACGCTCAACATCACTAAGGGATGAGCGGAGGTGTGTGCAGTGCTGTCCACCCGAGGTGTAATAATGGCCCTCCGTGGGCTTATTACGACCGTGGGTAGGAGGTACGTCTGAGACGGAAGAAAAATCCGTGCTGCCTAAACCCAAAAAGTTTAAAGGTAGACGGATTGAATAGCAAGCCCAGCTGTTTTATTAACCGATAAGTTAAAAAACCCAGCCGGCTTCGGCAGCGAGCCATGCTGCTAAGTAACCAATAGGCTATTGGCAGCCGGCTTAACCGGGGAGCCTTGCTGCATATTATATTCCATCTGTCCATTGAACACACGCGCCGCCACTCAGCGCGCCAACCTGCTCTGGATGTGCTGTGGTTGTCATGGTGACGAGCCACGCCAGGGCCCTCCAGACGCTGCACCTCACACAGGCTCTCATTATGTCCACTGTAACACATTTTCCTGTCAAATAACAGTAAAGCGCCGGCAGTCTCTTCACAGACGCCTGCACTTCACTGCCATACCACGGTACTCATACTGTGAAATCATTTTACAGCCTTTCTCATCAACAGTAAAATACCGGCAGCAGATACGCCAGCAATACACTGAAATTATACAGTATTCATACTGTTGAACAATGTCAGCCTATTACTGTACACAATTTAATAATTCACAGTAACATTCTGGTAAGGGGGCTGCCAGTAGATTAGTGCCGAAAATCAGCTGAAAAATAACAGTAATTGCTTACAGTGTTAAACTGGACACCGAGGTGCGTTCACACTCAACACCCCTAAGGGATGAGCGGAGCTGTGTGCCGTGCTGTCCTCACTGTAATAATGGCACTCGTGGGCTCATTACCGTGTGTAGGAGGTAGGTTTGGGACAGAGGAGAACAACCGAGCTGCCTAAAAACCAATAGGTTTTAAAGACAGCCGATGTATGCAGCGAGCCATGCTGCCTATAACCGACAGGTTAGGGGCAGCCGGGTTACCCGGTGGGCCTTGCTGCTTATTATTATTCATCTGTCCATCGAACACACACGTCGCCATTCTGAGTAATATTCTGAGAGTGCGCGACATGCTCTGGATGTGCTGTGGTTGTCATGGTGACGAGCCACGTCAGAGGCCTCGCCGCCGTTGCCCGTGAAGCAACCCAAGAGGGGCCCGGACCGAAAAGCTGCGAGGGGCCCTCCGCACGCTGCATCTCACGCCAGCTCTCATCCTGTCTCTGTTTAGGAGAAGGCTCGTAAACTGGACATTGAGGCGCGTTCACGCTCAAACCTGCTGAGGAATGAGCGGAGGTGTGTGTAGTGCTATTCACACAGTGCGTAATAACAGCCCTGGGCTCATTACGACCGTGTGTAGTATAGGCACATCTGGGACAGAGGAAAAAAACCGTGCTGCCTGCTAACCGATAGGTTAGGAGCATCAGGTTTAAACGTCAAGCCCTGCTGTCTAATAACCGCCTGGTTAAATACAGCTGGCCTGCGCCACGAGCCCTGCTGCTGCTGACTGACAGGTTACAGCCGGCTCTTGCACCTCCACACGCTGTATTGCACAGCGGCTCTCATCATGTCGCCGTTTAGGAGAAGGCTCGTAAACCGGACATTGAGGCGCGTTCACGCTCAAACCCGCTTGAGGAATGAAAGGTGTGTGGAGGCATATCTGTGACACAAGAAACAAGTCTGTGCTGTCTAATCAACCGCCAGGTTTTAAAGACAGACGGTTTGTGCCGCGAGCCCTGTTGCCTAATAACCGACAGGCTATGAGGCAACCGCTTATGTCATCCGGAGGAGAGCTCTCCTGAACCGGGGGAACGGGGAGATCTCCTTAGGCGGCTGCCTTTCCGATGATCTCCGGGAGTTCCTGGAGAATACCGCCTATACGGCAGAGCCTAGATGGCGGATAGTGTCAGCCCGGCAGCCGAACCCATAGGCTCGGCCGCCGGGCTGACACCGGGCCCCGCCCTGTCTCCCCCGTCCGGAGGAGAGGGAGGACGGGGCCGGGGGAACCACATAGTGATGATCCGTGAAGGGAGGGGAAGGAGTCGCCTGACTGCTGCCCGCCACTCGGATCCAATAATCAAGGGCTTGGCCAATCATCCCTGGCCACAGCCGCGAGAGCGTTCGCTCTCTGCTGTCTGTGGGCCAGAGGAAGACGGACACAATGAGTGTGCGACACCTGGGGATTGAGAGCCACGTTTGCTTGCTCCAATCCCCGGCAGGACTCACCTGTATCGCCTGTGTAAAGCCGCTTCCTCCCTGGAGCGAGTCAGCCACAGCCGGTCGTAATTCATATGTCGGCTAACCCCGAGCCCCGCCCTGTCTCCCCGTCCGGAGGAGAGGGAGGACGGGGCCAGGGGGAAATGTTTGCTTTTGCGTAAACAGCTCTGAAAAGAGCTTGTGCCTGTACAGTGCTTCTGCAACGGAGTGCTGAAGAAAAATGGGAGCAGTTGGACGGGCCATCTTCCTATTTATACGGAAGTGAGGCCGGAGGTGGGGCCCACGTCATAGGTGGGCGTGGATTAAGTCTGTCAGTGCTGCACACGTGCAGTGGGATTACCCAATAGCGATAGCCTTAGAGGGCGAAGCCTACAAAATGATCTCCATCGTCAGACAAACGTAGATCTCCACCTCGTCAGACAAACCGTAGATCTCCATCTCGTCAGACAAACCGTAGATCTCCATCTCGTCAGACAAACCGTAGATCTCCATCTCGTCAGACAAACCGTAGATCTCCATCTCGTCAGACAAACCGTAGATCTCCACCTCGTCAGACAAACCGTAGATCTCCACCTCGTCAGACAAACCGTAGATCTCCATCTCGTCAGACAAACCGTAGATCTCCATCTCGTCAGACAAACCGTAGATCTCCATCTCGTCAGACAAACCGTAGATCTCCATCTCGTCAGACAAACCGTAGATCTCCATCTCGTCAGACAAACCGTAGATCTCCATCTCGTCAGACAAACCGTAGATCTCCATCTCGTCAGACAAACCGTAGATCTCCATCTCGTCAGACAAACCGTAGATCTCCATCTCGTCAGACAAACCGTAGATCTCCATCTCGTCAGACAAACCGTAGATCTCCATCTCGTCATCGTGTAGGCGGAAAACAAACGAAAACATGCACAGCTTCAGACCGTAGCACTTCCTCCATATCACACACACCTTCTCTACGGTGCTTCGGTCTGACGTGTGCATGCTCACGTGCACAGACCCCGCGGCACACCCTTATCTCTGCGGCCATGTGACGCTTCTGCAGGAGGCCGTAAAGTGAAGGTCGCCTTGTGTTTGGCCCCTGCTGATAAACTGCAACGCTCTCCAAGGACCCTCTGAAGCATCCTGCCGCTGATCAGTGCACTACATCAGAGCCGCTCGCTATGGCGCCCGGGGGGGGGGTGTGTGAGAGTGTGTGTGTGTCTGTGTGTGTGTGTGTGTGTGTGTGTGTGTGACTCCGACTCACACACGGATATCTCAGCTGCAGATGCTTTATCAGTTTGAGCGAAAACATTTTATCTTAACCTGCTGGGTTTCTTTGAAAGGCCTTTGTTATTGCTCTGAGCCTTCCTGTGTGTGTGTGTGTGTGTGTGTGTGTGTGTGTGCGCGTGCGTGTGTGCGTGCATGCGTGTGTCTGATACCTTCCTTTAGTAATGCAGTTATTTGCTCAGACATTATTGTCCCTCACTTTAAGGCCGCTGCCGCTGAGCTGGATTCGTCCCTCGTTGTCCGCACGTCTGCGTCCCCGGTGGCTGATATCTTTAGCTCGTCGTGTCCTCGTCTCACGGCTTCTCTCTTTGTATCTGCTCTATAAATGATACACATAATTCCCCACTCCCAGCACGAAGGTCTGGGGGAGGACTGCGGCGTGATATAACAATGCTGTGCCGCCGGTGTTTCCTGCATGGCGTTAGAGAGGGCGGTGCGACAACATCTCGCTCAGCGTGTGTCTATAGGACATGTCTGATGTAGGACACTTCAGAGGACACTTCAGAGGTGACAATGCAGAGAGACGACGCTTCGTCTTGTTCAGTCAAAACATCTTATCTTAAACACATATTTATTTACGTATTTAATAGAAAATCACCAGCTGACATCAGAAAACACTTTTGAGTATTAACGGCTTATTTTGTAACATCTAAATAATAATAATAATAATAATAATAATACATGGGACTTTTATAGTCAATCAATCAATGTTTATTTATAGCCCAATATCACAAATGTTACATTTGTCTCGTCTTCACAGTTTGTACAGAATATCAGTATGACAATACGACACCCTCTGTCCTCAGACCCTCTGTCCTCAGACCCTCTGTCCTCAGACCCTCTGTCCTTAGACCCTCTGTCCTCAGACCCTCTATCCTTAGACCCTCTGTCCTCAGACCCTCTGTCCTCAGACCCTCTGTCCTCAGGCCCTCTGTCCTTAGGCCCTCTGTCCTTAGACCCTCTGTCCTTAGACCCTCTGTCCTCAGACCCTCTGTCCTCAGACCCTCTGTCCTTAGACCCTCTGTCCTCAGACCCTCTGTCCTTAGACTCTCTGTCCTCAAACCCTCTGTCCTCAAACCCTCTGTCCTCAGACCCTCTGTCCTTAGACCCTCTGTCCTTAGACCCTCTGTCCTTAGACCCTCTGTCCTCAGACCCTCTGTCCTTAGACCCTCACATCGTAGGAAACACTTCCAGAGAAACCCTACAGTTTAAGGGAACATGGAGAAACAGCAGGCAGGACCACAGAGACGGGTTCAGCCACGACCCGAAGTATTTCACCTCAACTTGTTTAACATCGCTCTGCAAAGGGCTTTTGGAGCCGCCTGTCTCCAGAGGAGAGGTCGAGGGAGGAGGGAGGAGAGAGGGAAGAGGGAGGGAGTCAGCATAGCCAAATGAAAAGAAATCTAAATCTTGCAATTAATCTGCTCATCCCCCTGCGGGCAGATGTTGCAGCAGGTCAGGGGAATAAACAGACAAGAGGGGGGGAAGAAGAACGTCACGGCCGCCCCTTCAGACGTTACAGCAGACCTCTGCATAATCACGCCGGCTGCCCTTCCCGCCACCTTGTCTAAATCTTTGCTTGTATTTCTCTCTTCCCGTCCGCACCAACCATCTGGGATCGGGGGGGTCTGATCGCTCACCGAGACGCCAGTAACGCTCGAGTCTGTCTTTGTGCCCTAGAAAATTACTCATCCTTGACTACAGGCTGTTGACCACCGAGAGAAGAGACAGGACTCGTCATCAGAAGGAACGGGGCACAAACTGATAACTGGGGTTCAGCGTACTTTGACTATCGGTTTTGAGTGTTTACTGGCGCCCTTACTTTAACCTTGGGAAAGTGCATGAAGACTGCATGAACACATGACGTCTAAATATGCAACTTGAAGATGTATACAGTGCATCGAATGTTTGCTTATCTTCTTGATATGTCATACAAGTGCTTCTAACGTTGATAGCACGAGTTTTTCTACCGTATTGTTCTCAATACAGTAGAAGAAGAAGTGTATATTTACCGGTGCACATGTGGACTATCGGTTTAAAAGCAATCGATCGCACAAAAGTGACAAATATGTATTTATTATGCATAAAATATGTGAATCTCAAAAAGAAAAATGACGATTTAAGCTGGATTTGGCTTAATAATAGTCTATATTACTCTCACAGGCAGATCCATACAATATCAATACCTGGTCTAAACTGGTTGCTACACGATGCCAGATCAGGGGTGTCAAACTCAATTTCATCGCGGGCCACATCAGCATTATGGTTGCACTCAAAGAGCCGGTTGTAACTTTAAGACTATATAAAAATACATATATAAATATATCATATATATAAAATGATGTATTATATTACATCATTGCCTCTGCTTTGGACTATCATCGGATAGGGTAATAACTTCATAATTAACTACGTCTGAAAGCAGAAGTCTAGGGCAAGTCTCTTCAGTGCGTATGTCCCAAAATGATTTGAAAAGAAAAGCCAAATTCTGGAGAAAAAAGAAATAGAAGAATCATTTTGAAATAAAAATCTAATTCTATGAAAAAATGCATATTTTGAAGAAAAAAAGGCAAATTCTGAGAAAAAAGTCATATTCCAGATGCATTGTGGGACATGTAGTTTATGGGCAACGTGCTTCTGTAGCATGTAACCGTATAATAATCATATTATATTCTTTGCAAGCTCTTGTGGGGCCACATAAAATGAAGTCGCGGGCCGAATGTGGCCCCCGGGCCTTGAGTTTGACACCCCTGATCGTGCACCTTCTCGAATATGAAAATATATTCTACTTCGTTACATGAAATGCTTTTTAGACTCGTCTTCTGTTCATGCTTTCGCCCCACGTCTCTTCTTCGGGGTATTTCCCTGATGGAAGACGAAGCGTCCTCAGTCGTGTGAGGGCTTTGGTTGAACTCACATGTAACTGAACCTGCAGCCAATAGGAAGCTAAAGACCTGTCCTCCCCCTCTCCGTGTATCCAAGAGACACTGATGCAGGTTTCTAATGACCCGCACAGAAGTCCATGTCCTCACCTCGCACATCGCCGCCGTCTCTCATCGATGACAGGGAACTGAAAACTGCGAGTGAGGATGAATACCTCCTCGTTAGCCTCGGAGTGTGCGACTCCTGCCCTCGTTAATCTCTAATGCACTCATTTAGCGAGCAGGGGACATTTTAAGGAACCTCCTTCTCAGGCTTTAATCTACGGCTCAATTTGCCGTCCTTCCCGAGGAATACAGATCGTTCCGCCGGGCTGTACTCAGCTCGCTCGGCACAATCTGATTAACAAGATAACTTTATTTCAGGTGGACCTCGCCGACAGGGACATCAGATAAAGAGAAGGAGGACAGGGTGGCATAAAGAATACACAATTAGGTATTTCCACCGGCCATATCGACTTTGAAGCATGCATATAGACTTTAAAGCATGCATATAGACTTTCCCGGGGCTTCTGAAGTGCAGTAATTGAGTTATTTCAACCAATAAACTCGTTTTATCGCTCTAAAGTTGGTAGTCTGCTGAATTGAGCTGCACCGCTATGTCTTTCAGTGTGGCATGAATGACTTTGTCTTCTTCTTCTTCGTAAGCAATGAAATAATGATAGGTGTCTGAAATGGCTTGTCTCCATATCTGCTGAGAGCGTATGGATTATCTCTGTGTGAAATGGCTGAAGTTTCCTCTCCTTTGATAGCAGGCCAAGGATGCTGGAAATATTCATAGATCTATTTTCAAGGCGAGCTAACTATATATGGAGGGTGTGAAAAGAGTGGAGCGCAGGGGCTCGTACCGAGAGATGGATTAAGCTTGTGTTTTCCTCGTCTTTGCAAAATGGAAATGATTGATTTGGCTATTACGTCTTTACAGGAAATAGAATTGTGTTTTTCTGCCCCAGACTGCGGATAAATCTGCTTTTAGGGTTTCCATTAACGTTGCCAGAGTGTGTTCCCATTGTGGATCGCTATATGGATTAGAGGGAATCTCAGTGTGCATAAATCTTTTCATCAAGGCTGTCCGGCCTGCGTCACGATGTAATCTTAAATGATGTAAGTCAGACTCCAGCCTTCATGTGAAATCTCTCTGTGGAGTATCTGTTGTTTCATTTTCCCTCAACACTTTGTTGTCTCATTTGAATGAAGAGTCTCCTTTTATCACTGATTTAATTATCAAGTATATTGAGCTAAATGCTACGTGTTTACGTGGTAGTATTAGCCGGCATCAAGTAGTACTCCCTTTTTTAGATTAGACGCCATAACATTTGCCATTAAGCATCAATTGCAAGAAACCACCTGGATTTATTGTAACCTTTTGCCATAAACTATATTCTTTTGATTAAAACATGCAGACAATTATTTAGTTCTTTGTACGTAAAGCAAATACAACCTCGAAGAAAACTTGAAGAATGCAGACTTTTGCCAAGGCGGTTTCCATAAGTGGAAAATAATTTGTGCGTCTGCCTCGTGAACCTGTACTTTCTACTTCTTACATGTTGAACCCAAATACCTGTACTTTCTACTTCTTACATGTTGAACCCAAATACCTGTACTTTCTACTTCTTACATGTTGAACCCAAATACCTGTACTTTCTACTTCTTATATGTTGAACTCAAATACCTGTACTTTCTACTTCTTACATGTTGAACACAAATACCTGTACTTTCTACTTCTTACATGTTGAACCCAAATACCTGTACTTTCTACTTCTTATATGTTGAACTCAAATACCTGTACTTTCTACTTCTTACATGTTGAACAAATACTGTACTTTCTACTTCTTCATGTTGAACTCAAATACCTGTACTTTCTACTTCTTACATGTTGAACACAAATACCTGTACTTTCTACTTCTTACATGTTGAACTCAAATACCTGTACTTTCTACTTCTCACATGTTGAACTCAAATACCTGTACTTTCTACTTCTTACATGTTGAACTCAAATACCTGTACTTTCTACTTCTCACATGTTGAACTCAAATACCTGTACTTTCTACTTCTTACATGTTGAACTCAAATACCTGTACTTTCTACTTCTCACATGTTGAACCAAATCCTGTACTTTCTACTTCTACATGTTGAACTCAAATACCTGTACTTTCTACTTCTTACATGTTGAACTCAAATACCTGTACTTTCTACTTCTTACATGTTGAACCCAAATACCTGTACTTTATACTTCTCACATGTTGAACACAAATACCTGTACTTTATACTTCTTACATGTTGAACTCAAATACCTGTACTTTCTACTTCTTACATGTTGAACTCAAATACCTGTACTTTCTACTTCTTACATGTTGAACTCAAATACCTGTACTTTCTACTTCTTACATGTTGAACACAAATACTTGTACTTTCTACTTCTTACATGTTGAACTCAAATACCTGTACTTTCTACTTCTCACATGTTGAACACAAATACCTGTACTTTCTACTTCTTACATGTTGAACTCAAATACCTGTACTTTCTACTTCTTACATGTTGAACTCAAATACCTGTGCTTTCTACTTCTCACATATTGAACTCAAATACCTGTACTTTCTACTTCTTACATGTTGAACTCAAATACCTGTACTTTCTACTTCTTAAGAATGCAGACTTTTGCCAAGGCTGTTTCCATAAGTGGAAAATAATGTGTGCGTCTGCCTCGTGAATTGGATCTGCTCCAAAAGCGTCATCCTTCTGCAGAGTTTAATGAAAATTGGACGAGTAGTTTTTTGTAATTCTGCTGACGAACAAACCGAGCTCAAGCTGTAAGTCATAAACCTAATGACTGCAATAACAAATGAAAGACTCAAAGAATAGGAACAGTTATACTGCGCACTGTGTCAAAGTATACATCCCAAGTGTGCTGTTGAAGTCGGTGCATGTCTAATTATGAGTGTGTGTGTGTGTGTGTGTGTGTGTGTGTGTGTGTGTGTGTGTGTGAGAGAGAGAGAGGAGGAACAGCTGAGGTTTGCAGGTGTTTCTCGTAAATCGGGTCAGGTCTTGCCCCGATGAAGTTGTTTGGAAACAAGTGAAGGTGTTGCAAAGTGATTAGCATCCGTCCTGAGGGGACATGGACGTCTGTGCGAAATGTCAAAGCCCTCCATCAGAGAGTATGCAGCAGATACTTAAGTACATTGTTCTGGTACTGTATCAGTGCTTTACTCCACTCTTCTGACAACTTTTTACTTTTAATACCTGTACTTTCTACTTCTTACATGTTGAACTCAAATACCTGTACTTTCTACTTCTTACATGTTGAACTCAAATACCTGTACTTTCTACTTCTCTCATGTTGAACACAAATACCTGTACTTTCTACTTCTTACATGTTGAACTCAAATACATGTACTTTCTACTTCTCTCATGTTGAACTCAAATACCTGTACTTTCTACTTCTTACATGTTGAACACAAATACCTGTACTTTCTACTTCTTACATGTTGAACTCAAATACCTGTACTTTCTACTTCTTACATGTTGAACACAAATACCTGTACTTTCTACTTCTTACATGTTGAACTCAAATACCTGTACTTTCTACTTCTCTCATGTTGAACACAAATACCTGTACTTTCTACTTCTCACATGTTGAACTCAAATACCTGTACTTTCTACTTCTTACATGTTGAACTCAAATACCTGTACTTTCTACTTCTTACATGTTGAACACAAATACCTGTACTTTCTACTTCTTACATGTTGAACTCAAATACCTGTACTTTCTACTTCTTACATGTTGAACTCAAATACCTGTACTTTCTACTTCTTACATGTTGAACTCAAATACCTGTACTTTCTACTTCTACTGTTGAACACAAATACCTGTACTTTCTACTACTTACATGTTGAACCCAAATACCTGTACTTTCTACTTCTTACATGTTGAACCAAATACCTGTACTTTCTACTTCTTACATGTTGAACTCAAATACCTGTACTTTCTACTTCTCACATGTTGAACTCAAATACCTGTACTTTCTACTTCTCACATGTTGAACTCAAATACCTGTACTTTCTACTTCTCACATGTTGAACTCAAATACCTGTACTTTCTACTTCTTACATGTTGAACTCAAATACCTGTACTTTCTACTTCTTACATGTTGAACTCAAATACCTGTACTTTCTACTTCTTACGACATTATTGTTCTATTGATATAAAGGGAGGTCAGGTACTCTTTAAAGCAGCTGCTAGCTATGGGTACTTTCTACTGAAGGACACTTCAAAGCCTCTTTACTTTGACTTGAGTAAAGAAGTTTAGTCAGTACTTCTACTTTCACCAGAGTACTTTCAAACACGAGTATCTGTACTTCTACTTGAGGGAAGGATGTGTGTACTTTTTCCATCTCTGGTCTGCAGCAGAGTGGTGGATGACGCTAACTCCTAGCTGCTCTTCCCATCACATTAATTGAACTATAATTCATCGTCCTCCGGCAGCAGCCGCTACATCTGGTCCCTCCGCTCTGCGTGGAGCCATGTTCTTCTGCTTTAGCTACCGCAGCCTGCAGCCTTATTAGCACCAACAAATGTGGTCTTGACACTAATTACAGCTTCACAGCGAGCGGACCGATGAAAGGCAGCAATCTCCCCATCAGCAAGAGAATGAACAATGGATCCTCTTCTTCAGGCTTAAAGGTCAAAGGTGGCCTCCTCAAAGGAAGCAGATCTGGAGGAGTAAAGGATGGGAGGCTCACGGAAGAGAGGTCATTCAGAGGGGACGTCGTTCTGTCTTTATAACGGGTTGAAGGAAGTCAAACCCCGGCTTTAGTGGAGAGGAGATGAGTTAGGATTCCTCGGCTGATGCTACTATAGACGCCCCCCTCTCTCATTTCATTTCTCTCCAGTCGTATACCGGATCGTATTGTCTGAGAAAAGTTATATTCTCCTGCGAAGGTCCAGCAACATGTGCACATTCCACTTGTTCCAGTACATGCATGCAGTTGTGTTTGTGGTTTGTTTTAAAATAACTTTTGAATTGAGTGTTGGATTCCTTGCTACAGATTTGATACAGATTTCTAATCTCCAAATAACCCTAAAAAAATCCACAATTCTAATGAAACTATTATCGTATCAAGTCGTGCATGTTGTGTCGCCTCAAATCATATTCACCTTTTTTTATTTTTTAATGTTGTGGTCAATAATAATAATAATATATATTTTTTCTTAAAATAATAATTTTAACAAAGACAACAAAAAACGATTCAAAATAAAATACATTCTCACGTAGTCTCTGTCACCTCAATGCAATTACAAAAGCCCTCTGTGAATTGCCCCCCTCCGGCTTCACTGAAGCTGCACCGATCTTTCGTTGTCGTAGTTTTCATCGTATTCTGCCTCAAAGTGCTTCCCAGTAGGGCGTAAGGAAGGCAAACGAGGATGGTGACAAGTCGCCGATTCCTTGGCCCCGCCCACACTTGTGTTGGTTGATTGACATCTGACGCAGCCAATGGTGATAGCCCTCTCTTGTTTCACTACACTGCCATTGGATGAAATGCAGGTTTTAGAATGGCGAGTGGCAATCAAAGGACGTAGGCTCGAATTTGAAGACAAGTTTTGAAAATACTGAGCAGTCCTGCTGCACAAAAAGCGGAAAGTGAAAAGACATTATTACTCGTGGTGCACGATATTAGGAATTATGACGTCATCCCGATAAAAGTATTAATAGCCCCGATAATATACAATATATGTTTTGGGTAAAGATAGAGAGAGATCCTGCGGTGTGGGTGGGTTGGGATGAGGGGCGCTTGCTTTTCACTGGGCTCCTCCCGTGTTGCCAGCACTGTGGTGTTAGTGGTTTAGGAAGAGGGGAGTTCTTCACAGATCCAGCGCTCCCTAACTCACGCCTGGCTGTGACGTAAATGGCGTGCGGCCGTGAAGCCAGGACAGCGAACAAACATGTCGTCGGTAGTACGGGACTATTTCAGAGTTTCAGAGTGAGATAGTTCGCTTGCTGTCTGTATGAACAGATGCAGAAGTTCCACGAGGAGGGAGAAGGCAACGAGCTATAATACTTCCAGCCTGATCAGTCGCCTGAACCATCGCCATGGCTACGATGGGGTGTTAAAAGCGTACGAAGACGCCTGCGCTGCTAAAGTAGCGGCGAATCCAAAGCCAGCTGCAAAGGCACCGGGCTTTGACCTCTCCACGAGGCTTTTGGAGAAAGGCAAGACGTTTATTTGGGAAAATAAATCTGGTCACTTTGAAGTCAGAACTGTTCTTGGCTTTGTTTTGTTCATAGTAGTAACGCTCATGACCTTTTACCACCAGGTGTGCAAAAACTACACGTACATTTTAATATATATATTATATTATTATCGGTTATCGGTATCGGTCTTGAGAAGCAGGAAGTTATCGGTATCGGTTTCAAAAATCCAATATCGTGCATCCCTAATTATTTCACTTTTTTAAAAGCATTTAAAAACATAAAAGTGCAAAACTTAACGAAATAGATACGGCTTGTTTATGCAGAAATAAACATAAAAGAAGAAAAGAGACAACATGTGACTTCCTAACATCCTCTCTTTGCAGGGCTTGTGTCTCTCTATACGTCCCGGTTCAAAGTCAGGTGGATTACGTACGAAAGGATCTTGTGGGATATATAAATACATGACTTTTCTCGGTACAGCTTCCAGCGGTAGCAGGAGCTCTCCCTGTCAGGATGCATGTCTGATGTGAGAGCTGCTGCAGGTGCATCCCCGCGTGGAGGAGAGTCTGTGACTGTGCAATCTAAACACGGATCCGTTCCCCTGATGTCAAGTTCCTCTCAAAACATCCGCCGTGCAGGAACACGGTCGGCATGTTAATGTTCTCTCTCACTGGGCACACTACTTTGAG
>CM070496.1:12189308-12194308 GCA_036324585.1 Champsocephalus esox | reverse complement strand
GTGCGCGTGTGTGTGTGTGTGTGTGTGTGTGTGTGTGTGTGTGTGTGTGTGTGTGTTAGCTCGACGTGCTGCAGAGGGGACTTATGTTCTTGTTTCCTTCACTCATGAATAAAAGGAGCTCCTGCTGTTCGGGGAGTCACTTTAATAAATTGTTTACCTGCTCCTCCACAGCTGAGGCGACGCAGCGTAAAAACCAGAGCAGGATCAGCGAGAGCAGGAGACACACGGCCAATTATTTTGACCTTGGGTTTGTCCGGATTGAGAAGCTGAAGCAGCATCACAGACTCAGACTCACAGACTCAGACTCACAGACTCAGACTCACAGACTCAGACTCAAAGACTCAGACTCACAGACTCACAGACTTAGACTCTCAGACTCAGACTCACAGACTCAGACTCACAGACTCAGACTCACAGACTCAGACTCAAAGACTCAGACTCACAGACTCAGACTCTCAGACTCAAAGACTCAGACTCACAAACTCAGACTCAGACTCTCAGACTCACAGACTCAGACTCACAGACTCAGACTCTCAGACTCAGACTCTCAGACTCAGACTCACAGACTCAGACTCACAGAAGCCCAACACACAAGTTCAGAAAGCACACCAATCACTGCAGGACGGGAACTGTTTCACCAGCTCATCAAGAACTAGAACCGCATTAAAGGATTTCATGATCGAGACATTAAACCTTTCATGAGAGCATCCATGTTTGTTGTTGTTTGTTGCCTTGTCTTCTTTCAGACTGGTGCAAAGAAAACATGCAAAATCAACATTTAGGTGTTTATTTTTTTATTTTTGTGCGTCACTCTTTAGTGTCCCCTGGTCTCCAGCTGTGTGCGTCAATCTTTAGTGTCCCCTGGTCTCCAGCTGTGTGCGTCACTCTTTAGTGTCCCCTGGTCTCCCAGCTGTGTTCGTCACTCTTTAGTGTCCCCTGGTCTCCCAGCTGTGTGCGTCACTCTTTAGTGTCCCCTGGTCTCCCAGCTGTGTGCGTCACTCTTTAGAGTCCCCTGGTCTCCAGCTGTGTACATCACTCTTTAGTGTCCCCTGGTCTCCCAGCTGTGTGCGTCACTCTTTAGTGTCCCCTGGTCTCCCAGCTGTGTGCGTCACTCTTTAGTGTCCCCTGGTCTCCCAGCTGTGTGCGTCACTCTTTAGAGTCCCCTGGTCTCCAGCTGTGTTCGTCACTCTTTAGTGTCCCCTGGTCTCCCAGCTGTGTGCGTCACTCTTTAGAGTCCCCTGGTCTCCCAGCTGTGTGCGTCACTCTTTAGAGTCCCCTGGTCTCCCAGCTGTGTGCGTCACTCTTTAGTGTCCCCTGGTCTCCCAGCTGTGTGCGTCACTCTTTAGAGTCCCCTGGTCTCCAGCTGTGTTCGTCACTCTTTAGTGTCCCCTGGTCTCCCAGCTGTGTGCGTCACTCTTTAGAGTCCCCTGGTCTCCCAGCTGTGTGCGTCACTCTTTAGTGTCCCCTGGTCTCCCAGCTGTGTGCGTCACTCTTTAGTGTCCCCTGGTCTCCCAGCTGTGTGCGTCACTCTTTAGTGTCCCCTGGTCTCCCAGCTGTGTGCGTCACTCTTTAATGTCCCCTGGTCTCCCAGCTGTGTGCGTCACTCTTTAGTGTCCCCTGGTCTCCCAGCTGTGTGCGTCACTCTTTAGTGTCCCCTGGTCTCCCAGCTGTGTGCGTCACTCTTTAGTGTCCCCTGGTCTCTGACAGAGTTTTGGGCGACCGTAGATATCTATAAATTCCCGTTTTCACCCTGTTCACCTGAAGTGGCCTCGCTTAAAATACTAACTATTCCGCATTCCTCATAACATTTGTTTCTGACTCAATACGAAACCACAGCTGCAGAAATGCACCTGCTCTGAGAAGAACTTGTACATCTTTTTGAGATGGACGTTATTAGATGCTTACAAATATAAGAGAGAAGTAGAAGGTCTCTATTTTACGACCTTTAGAGATGAAATGCTCCAGGCTGCGTCTTAATCAAGATTGAATTTACCTCGGATCCCACATTAGCCTGGTTTATTGTGTTTCTCTCTCTGCGGATAGGATATGAGTTATTGGGCTTTAAACATGGAGGCAGTGTTTGCTTTTTATTAGTGTGTGTAATAAGAATGATTCACAAACCCAGGGCAGTTCATTCTGACGGCAACAAAGTATATCAAAAGAAGCTGATGTCTACACAGGACTATTATTAGAAGATTAATTAAAAGCAGGCTTTAAAGACGTGAGGATTTGCAGAATTTAATGATTTCAATAGTGTCCATAGCCAGAAAGAGGATGTCCTCGGATGATGTGAAGCGACGGCACTGGTCATAGCTCCATCCTGATTGCATTCTGTTCTCAGCAGCTGCTTTAGAAAAGGCTTTAGAGATATTGTTCTTCACAGCCACCAGCAGTATTGAGCTTTTTGATAACATTAACCCTGAAAGAACGGTGCGAATGACTTGTCACATGACTTCACGTCACCACCGCTAAGCTAAAGGAGGCTAATGTTGGGCTATAAAGGAACTACAGCACAGTCACATGACTTCACGTCAACACCGCTAAGCTAAAGGCGGCTAATGTTGGGCTATAAAGGAACTACAGCACAGTCACATGACTTCACGTCACCACCGCTAAGCTAAAGGCGGCTAATGTTGGGCTATAAAGGAACTACAGCACAGTCACATGACTTCACGTCACCACCGCTAAGCTAAAGGCGGCTAATGTTGGGCTATAAAGGAACTACAGCACGGTCACATGACTTCACGTCACCACCGCTAAGCTAAAGGTGGCTAATGTTGGGCTATAAAGGAACTACAGCATGGTCACATGACTTCACGTCACCACCGCTAAGCTAAAGGAGGCTAATGTTGGGCTATAAAGGAACTACAGCACGGTCACATGACTTCACGTCTCCACCGCTAAGCTAAAGGAGGCTAATGTTGGGCTATAAAGGAACTACAGCACGGTCACATGACTTCACGTCTCCATCGCTAAGCTAAAGGCGGCTAATGTTGGGCTATAAAGGAACTACAGCACAGTCACATGACTTCACGTCAACACTGCTAAGCTAAAGGCGGCTAATGTTGGGCTATAAAGGAACTACAGCACAGTCACATGACTTCACGTCACCACTGCTAAGCTAAAGGCGGCTAATGTTGGGCTATAAAGGAACTACAGCACGGTCACATGACTTCACGTCACCACCGCTAAGCTAAAGGAGGCTAATGTTGGGCTATAAAGGAACTACAGCACGGTCACATGACTTCACGTCACCACCGCTAAACTAAAGGTGGCTAATGTTGGGCTATAAAGGAACTACAGCACGGTCACATGACTTCACGTCACCACCGCTAAGCTAAAGGAGGCTAATGTTGGGCTATAAAGGAACTACAGCACAGTCACATGACTTCACGTCACCACCGCTAAGCTAAAGGAGACTAATGTTGGGCTATAAAGGAACTACAGCACAGTCACATGACTTCACGTCAACACCGCTAAGCTAAAGGCGGCTAATGTTGGGCTATAAAGGAACTACAGCACGGTCACATGACTTCACGTCACCACCGCTAAGCTAAAGGCGGCTAATGTTGGGCTATAAAGGAACTACAGCACGGTCACATGACTTCACGTCACCACCGCTAAGCTAAAGGAGGCTAATGTTGGGCTATAAAGGAACTACAGCACGGTCACATGACTTCACGTCACCACCGCTAAGCTAAAGGTGGCTAATGTTGGGCTATAAAGGAACTACAGCACGGTCACATGACTTCACGTCACCACCGCTAAGCTAAAAGAGGCTAATGTTGGGCTATAAAGGAACTACAGCACGGTCACATGACTTCACGTCAACACTGCTAAGCTAAAGGCGGCTAATGTTGGACTATAAAGGAACTACAGCACGGTCACATGACTTCACGTCACCACCGCTAAGCTAAAGGTGGCTAATGTTGGGCTATAAAGGAACTACAGCATGGTCACATGACTTCACGTCACCACCGCTAAGCTAAAGGAGGCTAATGTTGGGTTATAAAGGAACTACAGCACGGTCACATGACTTCACGTCTCCACCGCTAAGCTAAAGGAGGCTAATGTTGGGCTATAAAGGAACTACAGCACGGTCACATGACTTCACGTCTCCATCGCTAAGCTAAAGGCGGCTAATGTTGGGCTATAAAGGAACTACAGCACGGTCACATGACTTCACGTCACCACCGCTAAGCTAAAGGAGGCTAATGTTGGGCTATAAAGGAACTACAGCACGGTCACATGACTTCACGTCACCACCGCTAAGCTAAAGGCGGCTAATGTTGGGCTATAAAGGAACTACAGCACGGTCACATGACTTCACGTCACCACCGCTAAGCTAAAGGCGGCTAATGTTGGGCTATAAAGGAACTACAGCACGGTCACATGACTTCATGTCACCACCGCTAAGCTAAAGGAGGCTAATGTTGGGCTATAAATGGAACTACAGCACGGTCACATGACTTCACGTCACCACCGCTAAGCTAAAGGAGGCTAATGTTGGGCTATAAAGGAACTACAGCTGCGCCGCGCAGCGGGTCTGGTAGAATACTGCGAGGCTGCACACACGACGCTCCGCTTCCGCAACGTTTTGAAACGCGCCTGGCGGGTTATGACGCAGGAGGAGGCCGCAGCGCAGCGCAGCCGCTTCCGATGGGATCAGGGGGTAACTCTCTGCTTTAATCACAAAACTCTCAGAGGGTCGTGGTCGGATTTCGTGTCGTGCACATTCAGCAGCGTGGATTCTTGCCAAGATGTGGGCTTCATGCATGAGAAGCAGCGTCTTCTACATTTGTTATGATTCGTGCAACTTCAAGCGTCTCCGCCCCGGGAAAGAACACTTTATTATCGTCAGTTCATATTCATTTTATTTATTTAAACAGCCCAATATCACAAGTAAAATATTTGCCTTGAGGGGGGTTTATAATCTGTACACTGTGTCCCCAAACAAAGCCTTTCAACGGGGAGAGAAATGAAAGTGGAAGTCTTTAACA